>JAVLUX010000117.1:12212500-12322500 GCA_032164185.1 Moxostoma hubbsi
AGCTATAGAAGCACAATTTATGATACCATTGTTTGTAGATTTTACTGCTGATTTTAAATATGTGATTTGATCATAATCTGACCAACCATTTTGGAGATTTTGGTCTTTCCCCAAGTAGATTGGAGCTGTAATTTTATGCCAGAAGCATTGCTGCCAAGTCAACTGACTTGCCTTGAAAGGGACCTTACAATAACTATTTTTGGGAAGTTGACATGAAATACTTTGGAAAAGTTGGTTTTTATTAATTTAATTTTGTTATGAAATTGAAATGCACAAATCTTGAAAATATGCTAAACAAACACTATGCACGCCCGGCCCCCAGTTGGGCTAATCAGCCAAGGAGAGAGATAAAGGCATCCAGCAGTTAGAGAGAGAGCCACACGCAGCTGCCGTGTGTGTTTATGTTTGTGTCTTTTGTTTTAAGTTTTCATTAAAATATTAATTTGATGCTTCATCCTGTTCCCGCTGCCTCCTTTCCCATTTTAACCCCCAGTTACAGCACCATTCTGAGTAAACTCTAGTGACTGTTGTGCGTGAAAATCCCTTGAGATCAGCAATCACAGAAATAATAAAACCAGCCCGCCTGGCACCAACAATCATGCTACAGTCGAAATCACTGAGATCACATTTTTTCCCCCATTCTGATGGTTGATGTGATCATTAACTGAAGCTCCTGACCTGTATCTGCATGATCTTATGCACCGCACTACTGCCACACAATTGGCTGATTAGATAAACGCATGGATGATTGTTGGTGCCAGATGAGCTGGTTTGAGTATTTCTGTGATTGCTGAACTCCTGGGATTTTCACACACAACAGTCTCTAGAATTTACTCAGAACAGTGCCAAAAACAAAAAAACGACCAGTGTTGTTGTTTTTGAGTATTCATCACCTACCCTTTTACAGAATTGGGGTAGAGAGAGTACTAATGCTGTCACTGTCAGGACGCCTGTTTGATCAGACTAGTTGTGTTTGTGTCTGTGTCGTTGTTCGTCCGTAGCGCATGTCTGTCTTGTTAGTCTGCCCTCGCGCAGTGTTTGTGTTGTGTTTGTGTTCGTTCACCATGTGTGTGTGCACGTGTTGTTTTCATGCGTTCAACTGTCAGCTGTCGCCCCTCCGTCTTGTTACCTTGTTAGTTCAACAATGCACTCATGTGTTACCCCTCATTAGCCCCTCTTTATATTCCCCTTGTGTTTTTTTGTCCATTGCCAGATCGTGTTGTTATTCACGTCTTGATAGTATTGCCTTTTCCTTGCTGTTCTTGGTAGTCTAGTTATCTAGTCAAGTTTTATTTTTCTTCTGTTTTGATTTGCTTTGTATTCCAAGGTTTTTTTTCCCATTTTGCTTTTCTGTTGCCGTGTCTTGATCCCAGCTTGTTAACAGCCCTGATTTGATTTATTATTTTTTATCTTTATTGTTTATTTATTTTTCCTATACATTAACTTGGCATAGTTTAGATTTTTAATTTTTTCCCCTATCCCCTGTGGCTTGCATTCCGAGCAGTTTAGTTTTTTTTCTCTCGTTTTCTCTCTCGTCTTCCAGGCTGCTGGACTGCGCATATTTCCCCGCCACCTCCAGCCTACCAGCATTCATCTCCCTTTGCTACGCCTCACCTGCCAACACTGCCTGTTGTTGCTTCCTCCGTCTCATTCGCCACCATCCTTGTCCTCTTTTGCGGACTGCTCTTGGCTGGGAGTTACCGGTCCATGGACCTAGTCTACGCTGTCTGAGGATCTTTTCCTGTCCGGCTTGTTCTTGTTTATTCCCCAATAAATCGTGGTTTATACCCTGCAATTGAATCCTCCTCTTTCTGAACCCTGACAGTCCACAACCTGCTGGTCAGTCATGCTATCATCCTGTTTCTGGCCAGCATTGGACTCAGACCCTTTGTTACCATGATGATGGCAAGGTTTCTTATGGGTGTAGGTAAAAGCTTTTTAGGGATTGCAAGAAAAAAATTTACACAGAGTATAAATAAGGGCAGCATGTTCAAACTACAAATTACAATCAGGAAGTTGGGTGCTGCAGGGGACATTGGCCATAATTACTAGGGTGGGTCTGTGTTAGTTTGTTCAGAATCAGCTCACCCTGACTAATTTAGAAAGTTCATTTTGCACACAAGCCATTTTTGCACTGACTGATGTTTCATCTTCCCTTACAAGATGCACTTTGTTATTTAGATAAAAGTATCTGCCAAGTAAATAAATAGTAACCATAGTAGTTTTTAGTATCTTACTTGCAAAATCATGAAATGACCGAGAGAGTCTGTGTGTCTTTTCAGGGAAGGACATGATTGTGATTTTATGCTGAGCTCTTTTATGCTTTTAGGGGTTTACCACCCTTCTCTAGCCAGTGTCAGTGCTCAGCGTGTGGAGGAGGGAGAGAGAGGTTTTTTGATGGGCACTCTACCCTGTGAAGGCTACCTCGGGTGAGAATAATACCCAAACAAAGGTCATGAATCACACACACACAGATAGGTTGCTAAAGGAGGAGCATATCTTTTTGCACAGAAACTTGTTTACAAAATCATTCTTGATTATAGATCTTAACCTGTTCTTAATGGGATAGTTCACCGAAAAATTAAAATTCATCATTTACTCACTCTCATGCCACCCAGATATTTTCTTTCCTCTGTAGAACACAAATTAGGATTTTTAGAAACATATCTCAGCTCTGTAGGTCCATACAAAATTTTGACGCTCCAAAAAACACAAAGGCAGCATTAAAGTAATCCATATGACTCCAGTGGTTAAATACATGTATTCAGAAGTGATATGATAGGTGTGGTTATTAATATAAGTAATTTTATGCCTACCCAGTAGGGGGCGATATGCACATAGAATATGAATTGAAAACCAAAAACACAAGAAGAAGAATGTAAAAGTAATCTGTTTCTCCCACACCTATCGCCTCTGAAGATATGTATTTAACCACTGGAATTTTATGAATTGCTTTTATGCTGACTTTTGTGATTTTTGTTACTTTTTTACTCCCATTCAATTGCGTTGTAGATCACGTCGGGGTCACCACTTTGTAAGCCTATTTATCGGTTCAATGGCGGTCTCCAATAATACGGGTGAAGGTCTCTGCTTATTACTGTCTTTCCTTTTACGCAACACAAAAAAAATTAAACGAAATACATTTTCTCTTATGTATTACCTCGTTATTTCATCTGACTCCATAAATGAAAAAGGTTTTAATGATATCTTTAATTATACTTTACCCATTCAGATCAGGAAACTATGTCGCTTTGAGGTCCACGCATGTTTTTTTCTTTTATGCGGGTCTCACGATCACAAGCTCATCAGTGTTGGATCATCAAACAGATGTAATTGCTATATACCTAAGATCGGTCACATTCACGTTTACACAATCAAAGATACTTCAGTAAAGCCCCCATGGAATTGCATACACTTGAATTTAATTTAACGTTTTCTTCAGTAGAGGTTACGGCCACTATTACAGATGTAAGTTGACCAACATAACTTCTCTTGTAATAGCTTTGGATTGGCCATGCGTGGTTTCCCGCATACACTTATCTGGAGAAACATCAAAATAAAACAGAGGTAAGACACCCCTGAATTTAGATTGGTCAAGCAGCATTAAGCTGTTCTAAATGGAAATTCCCTTTTTGTCTTTGCAAACCAAGAACACTTGAATTGATGCCAAATATTAGTTGTCACTAATCTGACGCAGACTTGCGGTAACATACGAATCGTTTAATCTGCTTGGGAAGTCAGTCAAATGTTTACAATTTATTTACCAGGTAACATCATAAATTCATAAATTCCAATTAGACATTAATAAGTCAAATTTAGACATTTTATCAAAACATAAGAAATTCAAATTGCAATTACCTGACATAAACTACACACAGTAAACTGTGTGGAATTGTCTGACTACAGAGAACCATGAACAATGTGTCACATCTCCTTAAATACCCAAATAATTCAATATGCTTACCAAATGGTGGTGTCTGTCATTATAATTAGATTTTGGTCCCCTTTTGAGGGGTTCACAACTGTGGGAAAAGAATTTGTAATTGAATGGGTTCTTGATTCCTGTAGATTCACATACAGGAGTTGGTTTGTATGGAGGATCTGGGGGAGGGCACACCTTTAAGGGGCACACCCCATTTCTCATATTTTATAACTTCTTTTTGCTTTTCATTATGGCTGGGAGGATGAGACCGGTTTACCAGGCCCACTGAGACACTTTAAATGATACCAAACATGTATAGTTACTTTTGTACACACTTAACATTGCATAGGTTTTTAATGAGCTTTAAGTGAGGAGAAGGGGGGGGGGGCAGGGGGAGATGATGAGACTATAGAAGGGAGGTGTGAGCTGCACTGTGTGCTGCGTATTGGATACATCTGTTACATATGCAAGAGAGAGTTCAAATGTTAATTCTCATGAGAGCCTTTTGTTTTCTCGAGGGGTAGTCCAGACTTGCTGGCACCCGCCTTATAGCACCAAAAAAGCTGAGAAATACTTCTATTTTTATTCATTTATTGTTATTGCAAATATACAGAAATCAAGAAAAGTTTTCTTGATGCAGGCACCTTCATTTACTCATAGTTATGGTTTTACTATACATGACCTTCTAAGTGAGGTTGATCCACTTTACAAGAGGTGGGGTCTTTCTCAGATGCTGATGGGTTGGAGGTGTGGGTTCCCTGATGATAGACTTATTTGGTTGGGAGTGTGTGTTTATGGAGGTGGTCTCTTTGCTGCTTGCTGGGTCTATTGAGTATGGAAATGTCTTCTCTGAGGTAATAATTTAAAACTAGTTAGGTATCTCCTCTCCATACAGTGCTTTGCAGGCAGGGTTTAATAGTTCACCCAAAAATGAACATTCTGTCATTATTTAGTCAGCCTCATGTAATTCCAAATCCATAAGACTTTCTTTCCATACTAGTCCAGACAGCACTATTGAACAAGTTTTCTGAAGCCATATGATATTGCTATCCTATAGTCCTCACATAATTGCTTGTGTGGGTTAAGTAAATTATTAATATAATTTTTTAAAAATGCTTTTTGTTGAACTATTTCTTTAAATTGGGTTTTGATGTGGTCTACACTTTGTTTACCGATGAGTGTTATTTTAGTGTTATAACTTTCCCAGAAAAGCTGCATCAGAAAACAGTCAGTGTTTAACTCCAGCATCTGTGCTTACCATAGCAACTGTGTGGAAATGAATACAAGGGCCTTTTTTGGCCAGTGTTATTTCAAGACAATCTGACTCACCATGCAGCACCATAGCAATAGAGAATTCTGTACTGGTCAACTGTCTTACGTCATCTTCAGAATTGGTGTTCTTAAAATCTGATATAGTGACACATTTGTCAGTATTTAGAGCATTATAGAAAAAATACTGAGTCCAATTGTGCGGTGTGTTTGTGCTTGTAATTATTTTTAACACACAGGTCCAGTTTTCTCCTTTGACTCGCTGTGGATCAGCAACATTTGTGCATCTGAATCTCAGCCAGTGTATCTCCTTGTGTCTGGTGTGGTTTAGAAAATGAACATTTGTACACCTCCCTCATTTGCACAGTGCATAAGCTCCGCTTTCACTCTTTGTGTCATTGTCCTGTAACGGTTGTCCATTTCCATTGTCTTGAAATAGGTTTTTGATGGAAAATGCCAATAAATAAATAAGGCTAATAGCAAGATTTGAAAAATCAATATTGTAGTGTACTGTATATACCAGGCAATTAAAGGTGAAGCATAAATAAAATTACATTTGAAGCTGCAAATTATACATTGCAGCTTCAAAAAGCAGATTTTACAGACACATAATTCCATATTATAAAGTGTTTTCAATTAAATAAAGGTAATTTGCTGGATTACATCTAAGAGCAAAGCTAGATCTATTAAATGGCCAGCAACTGTGTTTAAAAATGGTCTCTACCAAACTGCCTGTTGATGCAGTATTTATGCAAATAATTGCTCATTGTGCGTTTTTGTGTGTCAGGGTCATGGTCATTTCTCACCTCTGCTTTAGTAGCACCTATTACACCCTCACGTCATAGTTACCAACTTTCTTCAAAGAGATGTCATGGTTCCATATTTATCGAAGCATTTTATTTAACACCATTATCTTTATGGTTGTTTACCTGTCTGCGATGTCTGATACCCTTATAGAGGTGTATTTGTGTACTTGACATCTCTTGCGCTCCACTTTCTTTATCTGTAACCTTTACTGAACTTTGCAATTCAATTGTAGCCACACCCTTTCATCAAGTACATTCATGACATAGAGTGACAGAGACTAATCAAACTAATTTAAGAGTGTCACATACAGATACAATTATTAGTTACAAAAAAATCTTCTAAATTGCTAAATTAATTGTTTAGTCAAAAGATGCCACTTAAACTGCACCCAATTTGAAGAGCTACTCAAACAGGCCACAGGAAGTGCAAGAGGTTTAATGTATTTGTTCTACAGCTATTGAATTCAAGCCTTTGATTGTGGTTTTAAATTAAAAGGATGCAGCTTTTTGGTTGTTTGATGTTTTCATTTTTAAAGCATTCTCTTTTTTTTGTTTGATGACAGGACCAATCCTGTACACCCAAGTGTTTCATTTGATCCCTTGGTTTGTGGCTATGCCCACTTCACTGTTTGGAGGCGGCATCTCTGTTCATCTCATTAAGCAAGGTTTAAAATTCACATTTTACACATCTAGCATGTCCAAACATAATAGTTGGTGGAACTAAAGACCCTCTTTGTTTCAATCAGTAATCATCAGGAAATATTTTGGCCTAATTAATCACACATTTGACCATTCGTCTTTATCTGAGGGTTTGGAATAGCAGCTGTAAGGAAATGACGAAGGTAACACAATATGATCTAAAAACTGAACTATGCCTGCCCAACATATACAGTATAGGTCAAAAATTTGGACAAACCTAACTGAATGTATGTTTCTCATAATCATTTTCATTTTAAGACTTATGCTAAAATACTTTTAATTAGTTTTGTACAAGTTTTGTATGATATTTTGACAAATGTTATATACTCTATATATAGATGGATGGTTGGGTGGGGCTAAAGGCACACCTTATGAAAAATTATCTTTTTCACTGGTCACAAAGTGGATCAAAATGGACACAAATTATACATATCTGTATTGATTATTGATGGAGCAACATAATTTGTGTGAAAATAAATAATAACAGACGGCTAGTTTGATTCAAATTCTGACAAATAAATAAATAATTAAAAGGGCCCCCAGAGGATTTATAGTAAAATCATGTAAATATATGGGCAATAGTAATAGTGCAGAATTTCAGTGGGGTGAAATAATCAGTTAATGCAAATCATTTGGTTGAGTAACAAATTAAGATAATACTTTTTCAAAATAACTATGTCAGAAAATGGCACACAGGTGTTTAGGAAAGTACTGTGGTCATTTTTGTTGCTATTAAGTGTTTTGGGAGAAAATAAAATAAAATTTACATTTTAGTCCCCAGGGCCTTGAGCCTTGTTGCACCCTACTTTACTGTTATTGCAGCATAGTCAAAATTGTAAAAATAAAGAATGGGTAGGTGTGTCCAAAATTTTATCTAGCATTGGAAATTTTAATAAATGTAATAGCAATAAATGTGGAAGTCACTGGTAAATCTAAAGAGTTTATCCTGAGCTGAACTGAATTTAATTGTGCTACCTGCAAGAATTATTTGCATGCAGTTAGCATAATGTGGTTAATGCAAGTTAAGTGGAGCTAAAATATGTAGCACAGCTTAGCATAGAGATGATTTTGATTTTGCATTATATTGCTTTTTACAGAACATATTTACATGAATTACATTTCAGGGTTTCAGAATATATATATATATATATATAATTATAATCTAAAACAAATACTATACATTTTCATCATATCTGTATTGTGTTTGTATGTGTCTGCTTGAAATACTGTATGTCTATTTAGTTCTTCACAATGAGAGTAGCCAGTGTTTTCATCTTCTTTCTTTGAAAGACGAGTTTTAGCCAGACTGTTTCTTGTGTGTCTGTGGCTGTTGGCCGGCCTACCTTTAATAACAGGATAGAATGAACTGAATGAATTGATCTAAACCATGAATGTTATCATACACTGCTTAATGTTATGTAACACTGCTTCATACTGAAACAGTGATCATATGATGTGTTGTGTTTTTTCCATTTTAAAATGTAAATGCATTGAAGATTTTCCCAACTGACAGAACTGTCTAACTAACCGGTGATTGTACTGAGAAGAGGAAGTAAAAAAGAGTAAACTATATGTTTCTGTGTGCAGGTGGGTGTCCACGAATGTGCATGACCTGGGACCATCTTGTGCGGGAGCCCTGTTTGGCGAGTCCTCCTCTCGCTCGTCAAAACATAAATGTGATTTGTGAGATTTTTTTTAGGACATTTGACAGATGATGGTTCATTAATTAGCTCTTGCTTGATCATCATTCATTTGAAGTTGATTAGGGCTGATATTTCAATATTTTTTTTTTAATAGAACAAGCCTTTATTTTGGTCACACATTATACATACTTTTTTTTTTTTGCATATATATATATATATATATATATATATACAGTGAAATTTATTTGTTTTCACATATCCTGGTGTCAGAGTGCAGGGTCAGCCATGAAACGTCACCCCTGGAGGGCCAAGGGCCAACAGTGGCATCTTGGCGGTGCTGGGGCTTGAACCCCTAATCTTCTGGTCAGTAACCCAGAGCCTCAACCGCTGAGCCACCACTGCCCTATTTTAAGGTTAAAGGAACAGTTATTAAAATAATAAAACTCTCTCATCATCATCACACCCTCATGCCATCTCCAAAGTGTATCTTTCTTCTGCAGAACACAAACAAACATTTTTAGAAGAATATTTAAGCTATTTCAAGTGAATGAGTTCCAAAAGCTTTGACCTCCAAAAAGCACATAAAGGAAGCATAAAAGTATTAGAAATAGATCAAAATTTAAGTCTTATTTTTTTTTACTATAAATTCTCCTCCCTGCCCAGTTGGTGGTAATATGCATGAAGAATGCGAATTGCCAAAAGCAAAAGAAGAAGAATGTGAAAGTGAAAGTGGAGATTTATAGTAATAAAGGACTTAAATATTGATCTGTTTCTCACCCCAACCTATCATATCACTTCTGAAGACATGGATTTAACCACTGGAGTCATATGGATTACTTTATGCTGCCTTTTTTTGCTTTTGGAGCTTTAAAATGTTTGTACCCATTCATTTGCATTCAGCAGACCTACATAGCTGAGATATTCTTCTAAAAATTTGTGTTCAGCAGAAGAAAGAAAGTCATACACATCTGGGATGGCCTAAGGGTGAGTAAATGGTGAGAAAATGTTCATGTTTGGATGAACTACCCCTTCAAGGTCAAAACTAACTTGCTGCTGTATCTGAATAATAATCATCTATGCTTTATGTCATACATTGTTATGTTGTGAACCATATCATCCAAACACAATGTTATAAGTTTAAGGCTTATGTACGTGTCCTTCTGTTTCCTACAGGGGTTATGAACACATGTGCTGCTTTTATTTGTGGGTCTTTATCCACTCTATAAATTAATCAAGTGCATAGACAAAGATTGTTCTCATTCAAGCCCTATTTAAAGTCTTGTGCAATAACTTATAGAATTTACTTCCCATTTGTAGTTTATTAAAATGCCTCCTTTTTATCCTTCTCTTTTATTATCCTCATTTTTATTCTTTATCTCATTACTGTGCTTTACTGGTTTGATGGTGTATATATTGCTGGATACATGATTGAGATCACTGGCTCCTGGGTGACTGTGAGCCCTCCTGGCTCTGGTGAATGACATTGCTGTTGCTATATTTATTTTGTTGGGTGAAGCAAAGCCAGTTGACCAGTAGGATGAGCACAGATCATCTGAAGTTTATGCACAAATTCTGCATTTCAGTGGTAGATTGGGAATTTATTGGTGGTTGTTATGATTATGACACATGAATTGAAACCCCTCAACACTAAAGAAAAAAGAAAAAAAAAAAGAGTTGGACTGTAACATACAGTAAAGCACACAAGGCATATAATGTTTATACATACATAATTTAGATTTAATGAATCAAACATTTTTATGGTAAAATTGAAGAGGACTGAAATAATATTTGTTTTTACAATTACCAATTTGAAATATTAATTTAGTTGAATCTGAAATATTTTAAACAAGGGTACTTTTTATATTTAGCTGGCGGGGTAGCATTTTTGGATGACCATTTTCAGTCGTCAAAGGTTATATTTAAATAATTACATTTTGTATGATAATATTGCATAATTAAATTGATGATTTTCTTAAATGTGTTTTTTAAAAACATTTGATAAATGTTACTAACAGCTGGGTTGCATGTCTACTGATTATTCGATGTAAGTTCTCTTAATCACCAGAAGGTGGAGGCAGAGAGCATTGATTTAGCAAAAAAGTGTTATCGGTGATTCATTAATATTTCATATCTAAACAGATTTGATATCATGGAATATCAGGATTATTTGTTATTTAATTGTTATTTTTTACGCCTGACCATATTCTTCAGTTCCGCTTTTACGTATTTATCTAGTGAAAGATTTTACAAGGGGTGACGCACGCGCCATCACTTGTGGGCGGAGTCAAGCAAGATCTGCTGCATCTGGTACTTTCGTGATCTCGCGCGCGGTTCCCGGGGATGCAATCACAAATGTAACATCGGCTTCTTTACTCTACTTGAAATTAAATCAAGACGCCGTGTGTCGGGGCCGACGATACGGTAAGCGGAGCATGTGTTAAAGCAACCTTACACCTCCGGAGAACCCCATTTTCCATAGTTTGATTCATCAGAGGGTTTGACTGAACTGGTCTAACGGGAGCGCGAGCCAACAGGCCAGAGGAATATGGATGCTGGAGCTCAGAGCAAACCAAAGCACAGGGACAAAGCACTTCCTAGTGATGCAGAAGCAAAGCAAGTCAAAGCTTAACTGTAAATCCTATATTTTATTTAAGTAATCTATAGTATATAATACAGAAGAGCACAAAGCGCATTTTGAAGAGCAGGAAAAACGGTCTCGTGCCACAGTCGTTTGTCGCTCAGATTTAACAAATCGAACAAAATCAGATATTGATTTTGTGAATTAATGAATAAGATGTCAATTTGGCCTTTTTGCCATTGCGTTTGAATACGGACTGGGTTGTAATGGTAGACACACATAGTGCGGAATTCCCCTTTATAAATGCGGGTGCTCCTACATGAAGACAGGATAGCTGAAATGCTCGGGAGTCTCTGAACGTAAACGAAACGGCTGCATCTCACAAACTCATCATTGATTATTGGCTGGGGCTCAAAACCTTAAGTGTATAAGCGCGCTCGAATTTAGTTTCCAATTACCCCAAAATGCAATGACCCCAATGCTCACTGGGTTTTGAGACCGCCATCGCTCCCATAACATGCGTAGTGTTGTATGCCGCCAGGCCCGTTCGTGACTAGCTACCCCCCAGCGCTAGAATCGTCCTGATGAATTTGGAAAATGTTCTGCCATACACCCAAAACGGTTATATGCATCCATTTAAAAGTTGATCAGAAATTGTTTGTTGTGACGTCATCACATAATTATAACGTTTCGCCTGTAACGGTCACCATCGATATGGAACAAGAGTTGTAGGCAATTAAGAACACAAGCCCACCGCAGAGCTTAGAGATGATGGATCAAATACGAATAAATCAGTTCTGATAGGTGTATTCTTTTGACTCATTGTACTCTTTCATAAACATTTACAGTCCTGTCCAGACAGTTCAATTTTGTATACGAGGATGTTTTTTTTTAAAAAAATGCCACAAATAATTTGTATTGATCTATTAACTTCATACAAACTGCAGTAAAAAAAAAAACGAAATCAATATTTGGTGTGGCCCACCCAATGCATTTAAATGGCACCAATTCTCTTATAGAGGTACATTTATGCATAGCTTGTCAAGGTTTTTGCAAGCATCTTGGTGAGCTTAGCATAGTTTTATGTGTTTAGGTTGTCTCAATTGCTAATGTATCTTAATTGAAATCCCAAACTGAATCAGTGTTGAGATCTGGGCTCTGTTGAGACCTTATTCACACTAGCGCATCTTTGATTTTGAATGGGAATGATGAGGCAGTGAGGGATAGACTCCCCATCTCTTCAATGGTCTGTACTGCAGTTCAAAGTGTTTTTGGATAGTTCAGTGGAAAAAACATTGATAAAATATCTGCCCAAGAACGTTCAGTATACAAAGAACTCCAGACAATATGTGGGAAAATCAAATGTGAGGTTTTTACAGGTTTATTTGGACAATAGCCTCGTTGTCATTCCCATTAAAAATCAAAGAAGGCACTAGCTTGAATAAGGTCAATACTGTCTTTTGCAGGACTCCTTGTTCTACTTTTATTCTGTTATTTTCTATTTGCAAAAGGAATGTTTTGAAATCAAATATGTGTATTATGTATTGATGCTCTAAAGCAGAAGAAATAAAATAACCATCTCAAGACAAAAGTTTTTTGTTAAACATCTAATGTGCACAAGACTTCTTTTTTTGTGTGCAAAAAAAAACAACAAAGCGTTCAATTCTGGAGACTTTTAGATATGCATTTGTTTTATTATCTTGAGTATGAGATGCATTCATGTAACTATTGGCTAAAGAATTTCTTCCAGTAACTGTTCAAACAGATGCATTTTAATGCTAAAAAAGCAAAACGCACCACAATGAATAGAGCAGAATGCAAGTCTCTCAAGATACATTTTTATCAGTTGAAGAAGTTCTTTTTAACTTGAGACAGCATCTAAAAATGCACTCCTGTGAGAGATGCTAAAAACAGTGAAACGTGATGCAGTTGTCAAAGGACATCTATCTAGCGAATGTTTATATGGAAAACAATTGAAAAACAGTACGAGCGGACACAAAAACGTGTTCGGTTTGAACAGCCCCTTGTTCACATGGCACAGCACTAACTGAAGTTTCTCATTGTAACATTTCCACTGTATCCAGTGCTGAGTGAGTGAGAAACCGCTCCAAATTATTCAGTGAGAGAGAGCAGACCAAATGAATTGTACTGAATCACAAATCGATTCGGACCGCTTTGCCAATTCACTTAAAAGAACCTACTCAAAATAATTATTCATTCACAAATTTTGAATTGCTAGTTCTTTTAAACAGCCAACAGAAATGCGGGGCACTTTTCATGATTGGAGAAATATTCTGTGAGTTATTATTTCTCAGGTCAGTCTGAGCGCTCATGGTACGCACAGTGTGTATGGCCGTATAGCTGCAGGCGCGACTGCAGCACTGTACGTATTTATGCTCTAAGCAGATTTATATTCAGACTAAAACGTGCACAAATCACTTGGAAAATGTCCTGATCAATTGCACAGTGCTCAACCCACCTTCCTCTTCAGTCTCTCTCTCTCTCCCCAGGAGCCCTGAATGCTTGTGTCAGTTATTGGTGTCTGGCAGTGCTGAGTAATCTAGCCGAGGTACTACCGTCAGCCGAGGAAAGCTCCGTGTGCACAAGATTCATTTGACACAAACCAAATGCTCCCCAGACATGAGACAAGCAAACACATGGAGAGACTTGCTTTATTTTACATGAAATTCTCACATGTATAAAACTTTGTCGGTTATGTTTGGAATAGAATAGCACCCTACCATACTACACTTACTATACCTGCAGGATCTATATTTACTATATCTATCATGTGCACAGTATACTAATTTTCTTTATGCCCACTAGAATACCCGGATGTCCTTCTACATTTGCTAAAACAAGCAGTATACTGCAAATCTTATTGTGTGGAATGCCACAATGGAATGCGCTCAACTTGACTTTGCATTTCTAGTGTGAAGGATAAACTGGAAATAAAATATATATATATATATATATATATATATATATATATATATATATATATATATATATATATATATATATATATATATATATATATATATATATATATATAATATTTTTTTTTTTTTTTTTAAGATCTCTTTCTTGACTAATTGTTTGAAAGGACTGCCAAAAGCTTAGACATTTTAATCCAAAATTGTATTAAAATACAAAATAACTGTTTTATATTTCCAGGATGATAACTGGATGCATCTCTGTGAATTAAACAATGTAATTATGTAATTTGACAAACGTAGTACTGAAACATACACTATTTGAAATGTTTGCTGCTGATTCGTTTTCTATTTTAGTAGGCAGCATACAGAGTATACAGCACAGTATTCAATCTGTAGTAAGCTAGTATTTAATTCTGAAAAGGTGGGGGCCTGGGTAGCACAGCGAGTATTGATGCCGACTACCACCTCTGGAGTTGCAAGTTCGAATCCAGGGTGTGCTGTGTGACTCCAGCCAGGTCTCCTAAGCAACCAAATTGGCCCTGTTGCTAGGGAGGGTAGAGTCACATGGGTTAACCTCCTTGTGGTCCCGATTAGTGGTTCTCGCTCTCAATGGGGTGCATGGTAATTTGTGCGTGGATCGCGGAGAGAAGCATGAGCCTCCACATGCGGAGTCTTTGTGGTGTCATGCACATTGAGCCATGTGATTAGATGTTTGGATTGACAGTCGCTGAAGCAAAGGCAACTGAGACTTGTCCTCTGCCACCCAGATTGAGGTGAGTAACCGCACCACCACAATGGCCTACTAAGAATTGGGAAGTGTGAAATTGTGGATGAAGAAAAAAGAATTTAAGATATCTGAAAATGTAGCGCACATCTTTTGTGTTTCATGCGGTCTGTTTGGTACACAATAGTAAGGCTATAATCCACAACCTACTGTACAAATAACAATTCTTGGCCAATAAGATACAGATTTTAACAAAAAAAAACTATAGACCGTTACCAATGTTCTGCCACTCACCCTATTTTGTCATAAGATCACTGTTGTACTTAAAAGGAATAGTTCACCCAAAAATGAAAATTCTCAAATTTTTCACTAGATGTGTATGACTGACTTTCTTCAGCAGAACAGCTTTTTAAAAGTGAATAATTTTCTATTTTTTTTTTTACACAACATATCCATTCACTTCAGAAGACATTAATTGATCGACTGGAGTTGTATGGATTACTTTTATGCTGCCTAAGTGTGATTTTTTTTTTTTTTTTGCTGGCACCCACATGCATTATAAGGTTCTGTCAGAGCCATATCTTATTCTAAAAAGCTTTGTGTTCTGCTGAAAAATACAGTCATACACATCTGGGATGGCATCAGGTTAAGTGAATGAGAGGATTCAAATTTTTGGGTGAACTATTCATTTAAGAACTATGCTTTATTGATTTATTTCTTTCGTCATATTCCCAGTGGGTCAGAAGCTTACATACACTTTGTTAGTTTTTGGTAGCATTGCCTTTCAATTGTTTAACTTGGGTCAAACGTTTTGGGTAGCCTTCCACAAGCTTCTCACAATAAGTTGCTGGAATTCTGGACCATTTCTCCAGACAGAAACGGTGTAACCGAGTCCGGTTTGTAGGCCTCCTTTCTCGCACATGCTTTTTAAGTTCTGCTCTCAAATGTTTTTCGGCTTGAGGTAAGGGCTTTATGATGGCCATTCTAATACCTTGACTTTGTTGTCCTTAAGCCATTTTTCTACAACTTCGGAGTTGTGTACAGCCAAGCTTTAACTTCCTGGCTGATGTCTTGATGTTACTTCAATATATCCCCATAATTTTCCTTCCTCATGATGCCATCTATTTTGTGAAGTGTACCAGTCCCTCCTGCAGCAAAGCACCCCCACAACATGATGCTGCCACAAGCATACTTCACAGTTGGGATGATGTTCTTCGGTTTGCAAGTCTCACCCTTTTTTCTCCAAACATAACAATGGCCGTTATGGAAAAAAAATTTGACCATTCATCAGACATTTCTCCAGAAAGTAAGATCCCCATGTGCTCTTGCAAACTGTAGCCTGGTTTTTTTAATAGCGGTTTTGAAGCTGTAGCTTCTTCCTTGCTGAGCAGCCTTTCAGGTTATGTTGATATAGGATTAATTTTACTGTGGATACAGATACTTGTCTACCTATTTCCTCCAGCATCTTCACAAGGTCCTTTGCTGTTGTTCTGGGATTGATTTGCACTCTTTGCACCAAATTACAATAATCTATAGGAGACAGAATGCATCTATGTGGAGCGGGACGTGGTCATGTGTCTGTTGCTGGGGAGAGAGGAAGTGGTAAGGGCCATCACCTGGTGATTTAATGATGCATAACAGCTGTGTCTCATTACAGTGACGACGGAGATGGGTTTGAAAAGGCTGCCGAGAAAGCCAGTGAGGCAGAGAGAGCGCAACACAAGTAACCAGTGACTGTTGTGTCTTAGTAATTGTTTTATTTGTGAAGCTGAACAACACCTACATTGGTGAAGCCTCTAGTAAAGTTGAAAATCCTGGTCTTTATTTGTGTGGCTGGAAAGCCTGTGCCTTATTTGTGAAGCTGAACGCTTTAATAAAAGCTGTAGTACCTGGACGACTGTCCCGCTCCCTTCTTGCTCAAACTTGTTACACTCTCCTTCCTGAGCAGTATGATGGCTGTGGTCCCAAGGTGTTTATACTTGCATACTGTTGTTGCAATCATACAGATGAATGTGGTACCTATTGGGGTATTACAGGTATTTGGAAATCTCTCCCAAGAATGAACCAGAATTGTGGAGGTCCACAATTTTTTCAATGAGGTCTTGGCAGATTTTTTATTTTTTTTCACAGGATGTCAAGCAAAGAGGCACTGAGTTTGAAGGTAGGCCTTAAAATACATCAACAGGTACACCTCCAATTGACTACAATTAGCCTTTCAGAAGCTGAATAACTGCTTAAAGGCACAGTTAGTTTAGTGTATGTAAATTTCTGACTCACTGTAATGGTGATATAGTCAATTAAATGTGAAACAATCTGTCTGTATACAATTGTTGGAAACATTACTCATGTCATGCACAAAGTAGATGGCCAAAAACTATATTTTGCTAATATGAAATCTGTGGAGTGGTTCAAAAATGAGTTATGACTTCAGCCTAAGTGTATGTAAACTTCTGACTTCAACTTTAGTATGCAGAAAACATGGATGGAATCACAGAATCTAGTTATGAAAATGGCATTAGATATAAAATTCAGAATGTCATAGAATATGATGGACCCTATTTTAAGCGTGCAAGCGATAAGTGCAGCACAATGCATTAACTCATAAGTGCAAAGTCGGTGGGGATGGCCATGAAGTGTTGGTATTTTCGAGTAAGCATGCGCTAAGTGCAGGCACAAGTGGGTTTGGCGAAATCGCACTTGCAAGGCGCTAAGCGGGTCAATGGAGGTGCTTCTCCGTGCTATTATACGGTCCATTCCCTGTCAAGCACCAGCGATATTAACAAAGACCGTATATTCAATAAGAATATAAGAAGTTGTTAGTATAAATGGACTGTATGCAATGAATTGGAAGAAAAGAAATATGGATTTACATTATATTGTGGGTCCTTGTGGTACACGTTCCTTTTTATACACTTGGAAAATGTGGTTCTGGATATTGATGTAGGCTCTGTTAAATAACAAAGAGTGTAAGTATTATTAATCAATTTCATCTACAGACACACAAATCATGGCTAGTATTAACAGTGATTGTATTGGCATGCACTTCACTTCAAGTCAACATTGATTTTGAAAAATGTAATTCATTTATTTAAACGTGAAAGAATTAAACCAAAAATATTTCCAAATTCAAATGACACTTCATACATAATGGAAATATAATCAAAATAACGTAGTAGTCAAACAAATCATACCAAATCCAAAATTGTACACACTCCTTCTGGCCCCTTCTGGAGTGACTTAAACATAACAATAAAAGTAATAATAATTGATCAAATAAACCATGACCTCAAGAAAATGTCACACACATCTCATTGTTTTTTTATTGAACAAATTGCTTAAAAAAAGGAGCAACATTATTTGATGGTCCATACTTTATTACCAGTTACCACCTGCTGGTGAAATCTCCAAACTGCAAATGCAGCAACTGAAGTTGGACTTTAGTTTAGAGATGGTGTTGAAATGTCATAGCACAACAACCAAATTATTAGGAAAATAGCAAATTTTGCTTTGCTCCTTTTTTATACAATACACTCTGTGTGTGCGCGCCTACATCCACAAAGTGGCAAACACTCCCACCCACGGCCATTTGCGCTTCGCATTGACATGAAAATTGCACTTGGAATTAGTGGTCATGGAAATTGGATAAGATGTTGCGCACTCGCAAAAATAGAGCCCCAAATATTTGGATAAAATATTTGAATGCACAATTAATGAAATAAAAATTGCAGTATGTCGTAGTGTGAAACTGGAAAAGTCTGATTTAATTAAATGTATTATCTGCATGTGCTGCTACATACTCTGAAAACACATCATCATCGTGCATGCTTTGTTTGTGTGTGTAGTAAAAGACTGAACAGAGCATTCTGAAGTGTGCAGCACATAAAGTCTGTGTATTTATTTAATTAAATCACAGCTTTAAGGAGGTTTGTAATCACACTAGGCCATGTAGCAAACTGCTTATCTACCATACAAAACTCAGAAATGGCAAAATAAAAACTCAATTTAAATGGACGTATGGTTTTTTATTTTTTTTTAATATTACACTTGTCGGGCACATAAAATGTCCGGGAAATGTCCTGGAAAATTGTGTCTTGAAAAGAGTGGGAAACCTGATTCTGTTGTCCCTGAAAATAGCATACATAACATAACAATGTAACCTGTGAACTGTTGTTAAATCATTGTTGTATGTGCACTTTTAAAGACTTTATACCATCTTTAAAGGATTTGTGTTGTCTAAGTTGCAGTATTAGCTAGGAATCCATTTAACCTACTAATTATCCTTAGTGGTTTTAGTGTTAAACCTCCAACTGTGATCTGGAGAATATCGAACAAATATCTCTGCTGGTTCTTCATCTGATAATGCATTTTTGGGTGGGAGGGGGGTTGGATTAGCTGGAAACGGGTCTCTAAATTCAGTGGAGAAACAGGAATGTCGAGAGAGAGTGAAAGAAGCTGACACAGCCATCAGATATCCGCAGTTAACTGTCATTACCCCAGCATGCCTGCTATCGGAAATGTCAAAGTTCTGTCTCTCCTCTTGGCCATTTTAGTCACCCGACTAGTAACAGCTAGTTGCTGTGTTTCACGAGACAAGGAAGTCTTTACCACCGATCACCAAATAATTTTTGTAAGTGAGCATCTTTAACATAAGTCAGGACAGACCGCTCTGCTACTTATTAGCTTCCTAGATCTAGCGATCCATGAAAAAAAATTTTTTTCCTTGAACATTAGATGAGGCATGAGGTCATTGTTCAACAAGTGCTATATTTCCTCCATAGAGCCATAGGATTAGTGTAGCGCATAGGTACATCAGTGTTAGTAAAAAAAAAAAATATGGATTATCAATAAGGATATTGAAAGCTGGTTCCAGCGTGTTTATCATTAGTCAAAAACCCCTGCAGTCAAGTTGTACGTTGGATCTGTAAAGATATCCTGACAAGTTAAAGACTCATGTTCTAGTTCATTACCTCTCCCTGGAAATCAGCCATTATAATCTGCAAGCATGCATAAAAGCAAACCATTTTTAATAAGTAATATTTTGTGATGTATGTGTTCAGATTGTTGAGGAGCTAAATTGCCATGGCGGAGCAGCAGAGGCAGCGTACTCTCTCCACCTCTGGAGAATCACTCTACCATGTGCTGGGTGTCAACAAAGTGGCCACTGTTGATGACATCAAGAAGTCTTACAGGTGAGTTTGAAAAGCCTCACCCCTTTCCTCAGCATCCCTTAACAGTGTTCTTCTCTACACCATTTGGCAGGACACTTCTACTGCTTTTACTTTCAGTGGTTTTCATCACATGCTTATTGGTTAAATGCAGCAGACAATAATGTGGAACCCCACGACTCAATAAAGTTAAGTGCATTCCGGGACCATTGCGTGGTTTTCCATCCATAGTTTGAGCCTACTCTTAGACTATGTAAAAGTGGCACTGGTTTTGCAGTTTTTCATTAAAGGAATTTTCCGGGTTCAATGAAAATTTATCAGCAGAATTTGTAGCATAATATTGATAAACACGAAAATTAATTTGTGTGTTCACACTTGGCAGGTTTGGTTCGATTAAAAAAAACTCTGGTGCGATTGCTCTGTTAGTGCGGTTCATTTGAACAATTGTGAACGCTGCCATCCGAACCTTGGTGCACACCAAATAAGCGGACCGAGACAGCCTGAACAGTGGGTCTCGGTCCGCTTCCAAACGAACTCTGGTGCGGTTCAATTGATATATGAACGCAACATGGACCAAAGATTTCTAAACGGACCACAAACAGGAAGTAATTTGTTTTTAATACTGAACTTAAGCATACCTGGTTCTTCTCATCATAGGATCTATGTTACCCATTACAGTCCGGTACAGGCGTCAGAAACTCCATCAGCCGCCATTGCAGCATATCTTCATTTATGTGTGCAGCGGAGGAATTCCTGGCAATGTTTTGACACCTTTACACATTTTATTAGCTCTTTGTTTGTTTTCAGCTGGTACAAATACCACTATATATACATATATAAATCCAACGAGTGCATTTAGCCCAGCAGCCAGCATTGTTTTGGATAAGCGGCAAGTTCTGTCATCGGCAAAATATACGTCATATAAGCTGTCCAATCAGGTTGTGACTTTTTCCTGATGCCTTTTTGTTTAGTATTAGGGGTGTTAACCGATTAACCGTTAAAAATTGCGTAACCGAGTGAAACATTTTGCTCGGTTAAGTGGCGTCAATGGCGTGCATTGAATTTAGTTGTAATACATTTTTGCACCACCAGAGACTGCCAGAGCGCTCCCAGACATTTGTAATGTCCACAAGAAGTAGTCTTGACCAGTTTTCTAATATGAAGCGGGCAAAGAAAAGCACAGCGTGGGAGCACTTTAAAATCGAGAATGACGGGGCAAAATGCAAGTATTGCAATGCAGTGCTTAGATATACTTCAAGTACAACCTCGTTGTTGTACCATCTCAACAGCCAACACCGGGCACACCAGGGATGGAAATTAGCACCCGCCACCAGCCAAATGCAGGTGATTTTGTGTTGTGGCGGGTAAACTCGCTTCACCTACCGGCCACCGTGGCGGGTAAATAAAAATAGCATCATGCGACGTTCGTCTGTTAAAGGACAAATTAGTTTGAATAAAGGAGGAGACACTGATTAGCAAGACAACTCAGTGAATGTGCTTTCCATTAAATGAATCACACACACAGTAAACAAATCCTTAACAAAAAAACAGGGCTATTCTGGTGGGTGCGGTGACGCGCTCATGTAAGGGTGGCGGCGTGGCGCTATAAAGCTCCTAAAATCTGTCACAAAGAACCGGCAAAAGTAATGATTATGAATATGTAAAATATAGCAAGGAGATATTTTAATTATTTATTAATAAACAAGTCTTTTCTTTGTCCGTGTCATTTGCAAAGATGAAGTTGACGATGCTGACTCGCGGTCTTCGCAGTAACGCACCAGAGAGAAATGCACATTTCTTACGGATTACATAAGCAGAGAGCAGTCTGTGTCTGTTTTCTTTAGTTTTGAATTATTTGTGAGGCAAGGCTACCTTATACACTGAGTTTCGGTTCATTTATGAGACGAGCTCCAGTTCACGCGCCGGCGCCTCCGCGAATATATCGTCTGCTATATTTAATTCTTATTTATTAAATCCAGGCAATTGGTTGATGAAACATTGATTAAAATTAAGACACAATTAATACAAAACGAAATTAACTTTAAAGAAAGGTTTTGTGCTTTCTGTTTGATGTCTCTGTGGAAGTTTTAAAGCATCTTTCAGTGCCGCTTTCAGAGCGCTCACGTCCGTAACATTGTGTTTTCCTCGTATGCGAACTGAAATGAATATCAGTTCATGGATTGTGTGTGTAGGCTATAAGAGAGAAAGAGAAAATGCCAGTATTTCATTGAGACTTGAGATTAAATAAACGGCTTAAGTATTGTAGATCTTGTATTAATTTTCACATGCAGTTACACATTGTCGGTTAAAAACAAGAAAGTGGCTGGTAAAAACATTGAGTGGCTGGTAGATTTTGAAATCCACAGTGGCCGGTGGACAAAAAATTTAATTTCCATCCCTGGCGCACACTATGGTTAACCGAGTATTAACCGTTAAGGGCCTCGGTTAACGGTTAATAAAAAACTTGAAAACGTGCAGCCCTATTTAGTATCTTTAGGTTCGGTATTAAAAATGCCAGTGTGAACGCTAAGTGAACCAGGACTAAATGCATCATTTTCTTTTTTGGTCCAGACCAAGAGAACCAAACCACATGTGTGAACATACCCTTAGACTCGTACCTCCTTAAAAAAAAAAAAAAAAAGCAGCAAAAATCTGTGTTACAGCACGGCACATATAATGGAAGTGAATCGGGCCAATTATTTATTTATTATTTGTTAAAATACTTGCTTTTTCAAAAGTATATCTTCAACATGAAAATAATATGCATGTTAAAGTGATTTAAGTGTGATAACATTGCTTACTAACCTTTTCTGTTTAAAGTTATAGCCAACTTTGTTGCCATGACTGTGTCAACAAACCCTAAAATGACAACTTGACAGCTCAAATAATACATGAGTTTTAACAAAATAATTAATAAGTGGTTTTATAAAATTAGAAGCTTCACATTTATGTGTAATCCCTCCAAAAATGGTCCCCATTCACTTCCATTGTAAGTACTTTTTTTTTTCTTTTTATAAAGGAGGGATGAGACTAAATACATTTTTGTGGTAATCAACATTATGCCACAAATGCTGTTGACTGAGCTTATCTTGTATTGAACCCGGAACATCCCTTTTAAGAGATGTTAGGGTGTTATTTTTATAAAAACCTTGATATTACAGTATTATGCTTTTGTTTACAAACCACGTAAATAGATGGTGATTGTCCTCTTACTCTCTCCATAATATTAATTGCTTATATTTGATCCTTCCTCATTTTGTAAGTCGCTTTGGGTAAAAGCATTGCTAAATGAATAAATGTTAATGTAAGGAAAGTTTGATGATAAACAACCTTAGTGATAGTACAATCAAGATAATGGTATTGAATACAGTATAATGAATAAAATCATATTTATTTTATATTAAGAGTATTTTATATTGTATTTTTCATATTGTGATTCATATCAGGCCCTGACAAAATGTAATTCTGGCAGTAAATGTGTAGTTAGGCATTCAAATGTGTAGGTTCATAATTTATTATAAGTGTTAAGAATTCTTAAACCTTATGTGTGAGCTTTTTTTTTTTTTCCTTCATTATGGTTCCAAAACCTAGGTAGTGTAAGGTTAATATAGTTTTTATGCAATTTATTAACTTTTTCAGGAAACTGGCATTGAAATATCACCCTGACAAGAATCCTGACAATCCTGAGGCATCAGATAAATTTAAAGAGATAAACAACGCCCATGCCATTTTGAATGACCCCACAAAGCGAAACATCTATGACAAGTATGGCTCCCTGGGGCTTTACGTTGCTGAACAGTTTGGAGAGGAGAATGTCAACACCTATTTTGTCCTGTCCAGCTGGTGGGCCAAGGTAAGTGGTATGTCTGTGGGTGGATATTTTTATATTATTATCATTAGTGTAATGTAGATTTCAGAAAACGGGTGTAATTTGCACCCCTTTTTAACCCCTTTCATTTGTTGAATTGCTCTGTCTCCCCCTACAGGCTCTGTTTATTTTCTGTGGCCTGGCTACAGGCTGTTACTTCTGCTGTTGCCTGTGCTGTTGTTGTAACTGCTGCTGTGGAAAGTGCAAACCACGGCCACCCGAGGGACAAGAGCAGGAGTTCTATGTCTCCCCTGAAGACCTAGAGGCCCAGCTGCAGTCCGATGAGAGAGGTAAGCTCATATAATGGCTTCATGTCCTTCATGAATGTAGCTCTATAAATGGATGCTATACGAAGTCAACATGATATCAAAACTATTTACTCTCTTAATTCAGGTTCCTGGTCTTTTTGTTTACTAGGGCTGTGAAGATACAATCATATATTGTTATATCGCAATAATTGTTCTTGTGATATTGTATTAATATTTATGAGACCTGTATTAATATTTGAATTAGCCTTTGTGTATTCATAGCAGGGTCAGAAATAAAGGGGGGCTCGGGGCGCAAATGCCACCGAAAATGACAAACATGACCCAGAAATTCAGAATGTCATTCTTATTGTTCTTTTCTATGCCTAGTTACATATTTAAAGTTACTTTTATGGAAAATATGATCGGTTAAATAGGAATAGACATTATTATTATATATTAATACATATTATAATATAAAAATAATTAGTGTGTACTGTATATATTACCATTTATTTTAATATAAAATAAATGTAATGTATTGGACAGAAATGACACACTATAACTTATGTTGGCAAATGTTGCACCTCAATGGAAAAATTTGTTTCTGACACTTAGTACATATAAATTCCATCAGTTAAATAATGAAGAAGCAGGTCGTCTAAATAAACAAACTCTTGAGACATTGCGGTTAGAACCGCTTCAATGAGGTGAAACGGAGATTGAAACTGAACCCTGCAGCCTGGAGATCTCCAGATGGGGGTGTAATCTCCAAAATAGGGTGTGGTTTCTCCAAAGGGGAGACACCTCCACAGGTGGTTAGGGTTAGTGAAAGGGTTAGGTAAGGGGCTGACTATATCTTTGCTGGTGGTATGCTCCTGTCCGTTTTTGGAGCTCTCTCTGCAGCTATACCCTTCTAACTGAACCTGCAGATTCACTTTCTCTCATGGACCCTTTGGTCACTCTTGCACATTTGCAGCAGTTTCAGTCGTAATTGAATTATGATATTGGGATATATCACGATATAATGAATCACGACATGTGTATGGGGGTTTACGATACCCAGCTATATTGTGCACAATTCATTGATGCACATAAATTCTAAATTAAAAATATTTGTTATCAAAATGTAATAAAACAACTTTCTTTTTTGGATGACATAACAAATTCCTTTTTTTTTTTTCAACCCCTCTCCTCCAACTTCCTTGCTCTGATTCTAGTATATAACACCCACTTTTCACAATCCAGTCAATTCATTTTTCTTTTCTCATTTAATATCCTCTTTTGTTCATAAATATGTTAGATTATTGAAGTAAAATTGGTTTGGAATGTTGTTTCATGTTAACATTTTCATGTTCATTTAGACATCTATTCCAATTGCTGTATCACAGAAACTTCTTATCTCAAAGGAATGTTCTGGGATCAATACAAGTTTATATTAAATGACAGCAGTCTCTCCTTTTCTTTAAAAAAAGCTAAAATCAAGGTTACAGTGAGGCACTTACAGTTACAGTGGAAGTGAATGGGGCCAATTCTTGGAGGGTTTAAAAGCAGAAATTTGAAGCTTATAGTTTTATAAAAGCACTTACATTAATTCTTCTGTTAAAACATGTATTATTTGGGCTGTAAAGTTGTTCAAATCATAATTTCTAGGCGTTTTATGATTTAGGGTTAAATCATAAATTGGCTATAACTTTACACAGAGAAGGTTAGTAAGTGTTTTTATCACACTATAAAAACACTGGCTATACTTTTGAAACGGTGAGTATTTTAACACAAAATTGGTCCCCATTCACTTCCATTGTAAGTGCCTCACTGGAACCCAGATTTTTGCTTTTTTTTTTTTAAAGAATACATTTTTGTGGTATTTCAATATTATGCTACAAATGCTGTTGACTGAGCTTATCTTGTATTGAACCCGGAACATTCCTTTTAAGTTTTCAGATAAGATATGACTAGTTCAAGTTAGGACCTTAGAAGATTCTAGAGTTGGGATGTTTCTGTAATACAGCACCAGATGCTTTGTCTACGCTATGATCTCCTGTTGAAACTAAACATGCACTATTGTCTGAACCCTGTTTTTTTTTTCTGAACTCCACACAGAGGCAGGTGGTGAGCCCATTGTGATGCAGCCCTCATCGGCCTCCGAAACTACCCAGTTAACATCCGATGGTTACCATACCACCTACCACACTGACACCGGCTTCAACTAAAAGCTCTGCCCACTCCACCTCCACCCCGTGGCTTATCTCTCGTCACTATGCGCCACCTCTTTGAGGGGAAAAAAAAATTAATGGAAAGTATCCTTCAACTACAACAAAAAAGCCTGTTTTTGAGATTAGGAGAGCCAGTGATGGAGGAATGATAGCTGATTCTTTTAGCGTATCCTGTCCCTTATTCACATACCACTTCCATCACCCATGAGTGTCACACGTTCACCTTACCGTAGCTTTAAAAAAAGGAGTTTACGAAAAAAGATAAAAAGATCCTGTCGTTTGCCCTCTTCTCTTTGTTGCCTTTGACCTCCAATCTTGCCTTCCACTCATTCCCTCCTTCCTCCACCCAGATTTGCTTGTCGTCCTGTGGCATGCACTGTTCCTTGACTTCGTTAGATGAAGTTTTTGTAATTTCGGTTTTCTTGTTGGTATATCCATTTCTAAATACTTCTGAGTGTGCTTTAAATTTGACTCTGTGAACTTGCCATTGGTGTACGAAGACCAACTAAGGTCCTCTAAGAAACATGTCATGGAATTCTCAATACAACCTTTTTTCTGTAAAATTATCTACATTTTGTGGCAGTTAACAAAATATGCTGATTGATTTGGTTCTACGGACTCACTTGCTTTGGTAATCCATCAGTACTGTATTTTTTTGTTACATTATTCCTCTTGTTTTCTGAGAAAGGGAGGGAGAGATACAAGTGATGCAAATGATAACATGCCATTTACTCCTAACTATTTTGAGTTTCGATGTTGGTGTTCCTGTGTTGTTTTAAGGACCATTTGTAACAAGCTGATCCAAAATTAGGACTTCTGTATATTTGGAATGGTTTTAAATGTCATCTTTGTGTGTGGATGTGTAATGTGTGCACATGGTGTGCTGTGGTTGTTTGTTATGTGCGAAAACATGTTGGGGCACTCAGCTTTTCTCAATGTTGAGCTCCATTTGGCCCAGTTGTGATTCTTCTTGAAAGAATGCAAAATGACAAACTCCAACAGTGTCGTCTGATGTCACATCTTGTGTATGTAAGGTTGAAGCTAATAAAGATGTATCATTTTTATATAGATATACAATCTACACACACCGTGTGTATATACTATACAGTTGTGGCCAAAAGTATTGGCACCCTTTGTAAAAGCAAAGAAGGTTGTGGAAAAAAAACTGCATTGTTTATCCTGTTGATCTTTCATTCCAAAAATTGAACCTTTAAGTCCACAATTCCAATTGTTTTAAATATCTCATTAAATAAATATTTTTCTCAAATACATTGGCCACAATTATTGGAACCCCTAGAAATTCTTATGAGTTAAAATATTTCTGAAGTATATTCCCATTCATATTTAAATTTTTTAGTGCACATGGGTGACAAAAAACATGAAATTGTTCAGCCATGATTTCTTGTTTCACAGGGGTATAAATATGAGTTAACACAGTGGCCAAATTCCTTTAATCATCAATCACATTGGGTTAGACAAGAATAGTTTTGATGTGGCAAACGTTGAGCTTCACAAAATGGGAAGTGGCATTGAAGAAATACCCAAAGTATTAAAAATGCCCATTTCCACCATCAGGGCAATAATTAACAAGTTCCAGTCAGATCTTAAGAATTGGCTTGGAAAAGGACAAGTGTCTATATTGTCTCAATGCACAGTGAGGAGGATGGTTCAAGTGGCCAAAGAATCTCCAAGGTTCACAGCTGGAGAATTGCAGAAATGAGTTGGGTCTTGAGGTCAGAAAGTCTAAAAACAAATATCAGACATCAAGTTGTTTGGGAGAGTTTCAAGAAAAAAAAAAAGCCTCTGCTCTCATCCAGCAACATTTGAGCATCTTCAGTTTGCCAGACACTACTGAAACAACAAATGCCACCGGGTTCTAGGGTTAGATTAAACAAAAAAAAAGAGCTTTTTGGAAGCGAACACCAGAGATGTAGTACCCAATGTCCACGGTTAAATGTGTTACTGGATTTTTAATGTTGTGAGGCTGTTTTTCTGCCAGAGGTCCTGGACATCTTGTTCGGATCCATGGCATCACAGACTCTATTATATACCAACAGATAAAAAAATCAAAACCTGGCTGCCTCTGCCAGAAGCTTACAATGGGCCCTGGTTGGATCTTCCAGCAGGACAAACATCAAAATCAACACAAAAATGGTTCACTGACCACAAAATCAAGGTTCTGCCATGGCCATCCCAGTCTCCTGACCTGAACCCCATAGAAACTTTGTGGGGCAAACTGAAGAGAAAAGTCCACCAACATGGACTTCTGAGTTTGAAGGATTTGTAGAGATTCTGTATGGAGGTGTTTTCCAGCCTCATTAGGCATTATAAGAGAAGGCTCAGAGCTGTTATCTTGGAAAATAGTTGAATAACTTGCAAAAAGTATTCAATAAAAGGGTGCCAATAATTATGGCCAATGTGTTTTGGAGAAAAATATTAATTAAAAATGAGATATCCCTGTTTCAGTTGTTTAACTTAAATTAAAGGTTACTTAAATTTTTTGAATGAAAGATCAAAAGGATAAACTGCATTTTTTTTTTCACAGCCTTTTCTCATATTTACTAATGGTGCCAATATTTTTGGCTAAAACTGGATATGTATTTTTTATGCATTTTATTTGTTGCTGCATATAGTAAGAAGATTGTGTCTGTGGTGCTGGCCCCTTGTGGTCACTTGAGACCCCATAATGCCAAGATTTACTGTCTTTTGTAAGAGAACTGATTTTTTTTTTTTTTAAATCATTTATTCATGTGTGGTAGCGATTTTATGCTGTTGATTCCTTAAATTTATTTATTGAAGTGGCAAACATGAAGCATTTATAATACTATAAGCATCTGGATAAATGCTTAAATATTGAAAAATGACTGTGTGATTTTTATTTTTATTTTTATTTTTTTTAGGCATCCATCACGTTTGGCATACATAGGTTCTTTAATATTTAATTCAATGGATTGAACAAACTTGCAGTTGTGGATTTTTTTTTAAAGTGCTTTAATAGCCTTCATTATCTGTTTTTTTAAGATGCCCATTAATGCCATGTTTTTTCTTTTAACTTCTCATGCAAATCTGCTTACATAGGCAGTTCCAAATTATGCTGTTTGTCTGTCTGTTATAATTTTTTCCTTCTCAGCTCAAAATGAAGTATAATACAAATGTCACCAGCCATGTTCATTGATGTTATTCTCCAAATTGCCAATGATGCTTTATTAAGTTAACATTTAGTTATATATTTTACTATTTAGTTTTCTTGTTTCTCTCTCCGGTTCCCTCATTCTCTGGTCTAAATTGCTTTTAATGGATGTTCGCCTCTGTGGTCCCTTTTTCCTGTGCATTTGACTGTATCAGAAATACACTCATAAAGAGTATGGCTTTTTTGTTTGAAATGTTGGATTTATTTTTTAAGCCGAATGGACGTTGTTTAATGGAGAAATAAATAAAAAATTCTGGAGTGAAATGGTCATTAAGTTGTTTGCATGTCTTCAGAAAGCAGAAAATGTTCAGCGTAATTATAGTAAATAGTAATTTTATGCTTTTTACATTTTTATTTATGATCTTAATTCGTCATGTTTATAATGGATCGTCCTTGTTTCAAATGGTATGTTACATGAATTTGACTCAAACTATGCTACTCTTAGGACAATGGTGAAGGTCACTTGTACATACACTAAACTATATGACGTTTATGTGGTAGCATGGTTATTATTGTATGACAAAAAGAAAGAAAGAAAAAAACAATTATTTGCTGGTGTAAAAATAAATGTTTCTGAACATTTGATGTGGCAAAGAGTAGTCTTCTTAAGATACATACTTGGAAAAAAATAACTTAAAATTTTATGTAAAAAAAGGGGTTTGAAAGGAAATTGAGGGGAAGCTCATTAAAGGGCATTAAGAATGGAAGAACAGTTGGATCTACCACCCACAAAAGTGAGTTTTTATATAATTATGCAAAAGGATGTATTTCCACTGGAAATTATTTTCATAATATACAGTGTATATATTTAAGCAATATCACAAGAGCAAGAGTGCGATATGGCCCTACATCAGCACTGCTTTGATTCGGCCGCAGGTAATCACAGCAGTGCTGATTTAGGGCCATATAGCACGATTGCAAGTGATAAACTGAGTACAGTCATAAAAACGCATTTGTGCATGAAACTACTTTCTTACGCGATGGATCAGTATCTGCCGTTGCTAGTTCAAACCATATGATGCGTCCAAGCCTCTGTTAGTAATTCAAAAACTCCACTTAAGAATAGTATCACGGCTTGTGCTGTTTCGAACAAGCTACTGGACAAACGTGGATGTGTGTGTATGAGAGAGAGAGAGAGAGAGAGAGAGAGAGAGAGAGAGAGAGAGAGAGAGAGAGGAGAGAGAGAGAGAGAGAGAGAGAGAGAGAGAGAGAGAGAGAGAGAGAGAGAGAGAGAGAGAGAGAGAGGAGAGAGAGAGAGAGAGAGAGAGAAGAGAGAGAGAGAGAGAGAGAAGAGAGAGAGAGAGAGAGAGAGAGATATGGTGTGCAATCAACTGTTGGCACTCTCAAGCAGAGATGCTGTCCACTTTCTGAATATCAGCTTCTCAGTGGAAAATTAGCATCCAAGCGGGGGCAATTTCTCCCCATTTTGTGGTAGCCGGTGCACAAGAGTTGATCACAATAGAGACAGCAATGTCCCTCCGCCATTTTAAACAGCACACATTGTGTAGTTAATCACTGTTGTGTCTCTCAGCTGTAATGCAGGAGTTGTTTGTTTAAAGCAGTTTAAAGCTATTTTCTAGCTTTAGTAGTGTAGTAGTAATACAAGCGATCAGAAGAGCTGTTGTATGTAAACAATGACTGACAGATTCACTTCACATCACCTAACTGACTCCTATTATACACAAAAAAATATTTTGCCACCACCTGCTGGCTAACATATGTATATATAAAAAAAGACAAACAGTAGCTCTTAAAACATATGCACTGCTCGTACACTTTAGTTTAGATCGACACGAACACAAGCGGAGTGAAACTCGCACAGTGTCAGACCATCAGCGCTCATGGAACGTCTCTCATCTAATCAGATTTGTGGACCGGAACTAAGTGTTGTATATATACATATATATTAGCTTAGAGCAAACATAAATAATTGTAAATGACTAATTATATTCTTTAAAAGGATTGCGAACTTATTTAAGCTAAATTAAAGAGGGTTATGAGAGCATAGAAACTGATTAACATTTCTGTAAGATTTAAGAACCTTTAAAAAATGTGTCCATACATTTTTACACTGTGTTAATGAATGCAAAAATTGGCTAACTAAATAAAAATTATATTAAGTATTCAAGAACCTTGAATAAAAAATAAATATCTAAAAAACAAATAAAAACGAAAAACTTTCCATGCGCTCTGTTCATGTTCACATTACATAAAGAGCAGTGAGCACTGCATTAAAGAACAGAGAAATATATAAAAAAATATATAGATACACTTTTAATTTGAATAAATAAATAATTTATAAAATATAACAAAATAGTAATCCTTCCACGCGCCTTAGTGCGTGCTGACGTCATTCCCACGTTCCGGAATCTTACGCTCGTCGTTAAACCTCTTGTGTCGAAGTCACCGAAGTCAACCTCTAATAAACTGTGTGGCATTTATCTTACATATAGTAAAAGTGATCTAGGATCGTATTCCATAAAAAAATGGACTCTTCTGAGCATGGTAAGGTGTCGTCCGCGAGAGAGGATTGTGTATTTTTGAGCAGTTGCCGTCTGTTGTTGGGTGAATGGCGCTAATAAAAAGTGCAAAACAAAGAATCTGCGAAAGGGTTATAAAGACAGTGTCATATAGTGAAGCTATCATAACTGTTTATACTTGCTATAATGCTGTTTGCTGTGCCGGTTTGGTTGCATTGGCTTGGCTTAAATTGGGTGTGTTTTGAACTATTCAGTACTAGCCTCGCTGTGTAATTGTGCCAGGTCTGTATTAGATCAGTGCGGCGGCCTGACAGCTGATCATGTTATGTTGGACTTGATTGAGATAGTCTTCTTTTAGTGTTAATTAAGTACTCTGTTTTTATAGAAATGAGACGCTTAGCATGATCTGTTTGGCATCACTGTCTGCATAGTATAGTAGTATGTGATCATTCTTGATGTTGTGGCCAGACAGAAGTGTATGTCTGAGATGTTCTTTGAAGACACACAGTATCAGTATTAATTACATTTATCTCCTGAATCCCTGCATTTTCAATGCTGAGACAGGTTCTTCAATGACATATACAGGTGTAGCCAGCGGAGGAACTCTGCCTCCAGGCCTGACAGAGGAAGAGGCAGAAGAACTGCAGCTGGAACTCACCAAGGTACCACAGACTGCCCCATCCACCCTGAACACCAAACAGTTAATCCACACCCTTTGTGTTGTGTAGGTCTATCATAAGAGGTGTGGAAGATGTGTGCTTGTATTACACTGACATCATAGGGATAAGTCTTAGGGACCCCTATCTATGACGGTCACTGTCGTCTTTAACTGTTTGTTTAGAGAGAGGCTTATTTTGCTAAATGTCTCTGTTTGTGTTCCATGAAAGACACCAACACAATTTACTGCCATTGCCACTTACCTACAATATATAATACAAAATGAATGAACAATTAAATAATTTTTTATGGTAAAGGGAAAGTTCAAGCAAAAATTATTTAATAATTTTCAATAATTTTCTCATCAATTACTCACCCTCATGCCGTTTTAAATTCTTGACTTGAATTCTTATGCGGAATATAGTTGAAGACAATTTGAAGGATGTATGATGTGTTTTTGTCTATACAATGTACACTGATCAGCCACAACATTAAAACCACCTGCCAAATGTTGAGTCTAAAATTGTACAGAGTGGTTATCTGAGTTACCGTAAAACTTTGTCAGTTCGAACCAGTCTGGCCATTCTGTGTTCACCTCTCTCATCAACAAATCATTTCCGTCCACCGAACTGCCACTCACTGCATGTTTTTGGCACCATTCTGAGTAAAATCTAGATAATGTTGTGTGTGAAAATCTCAGGAGATCTGCAGTTACAGAACTACTCAAACCAGCCCATCTGGCACCAACAACCATGCCACAAGTCACTGAGATCAAATTTTTTCCCCATTCTGAAGGGTGATGTAAACATTAACTGACGCTCCTGACCTATACCTGCATGATTCTATGCACTGCACTGCTGCCACAGAATTGGGTGATTAGATAATCACATGGATGATTCGGATGTACCGATCCTGTGCAGGTGTTAAGCTGCGTACACACTGCCAGCGACATTGTCGCTGCAAGACGCCAGTGACAGGCGGTGAAGTCGCTAGTGGGCTTTCCCACTACTGGTTGCCTAGTAACATTTATAAATGATATTCACGGATGTCATTCCATTGCTGTTGACAGCACATTTATTTTCTTGCTGCTAAAAACAAACATTTTGGAGGGAAAAGACTAAATATAAATGGAATTGGTAATGAGAAACTAGGCATGCTCTTTGTCATAGCGGCTGTTTATCTGCGGCGAAAACGCAAACGCCGGTCTGTCTGAGTCCTCAAAACCATTCAATCTCGGAGTCAGACACCTTTCCACACAGTATTTTTCTTAAAAATGTCCTTGTACGTGGGAAGAGACATATCATAGAGCACTGGAAAATTGCTAACAGCAAGAATTAGCCTTTCATCCATCTTTCCGTTACTGCAGGAGCTGAGAGAGAAGGATCACGTGAGCTCTCCCGTCTTCTCTCCTATTGGCTGTCGCTTCCTTGAGTCGCTCTTCATTTGCATAAAGTTGAACTTGTCTCAACATTGTCGCGTCGCTGGACATGCCCACATCTAGTCGCCAATGGTCGCGTCAGCTTGTGTCGCCGGAAGTCACTGTGCTCTCATTGAAAATGAATGGGATGTTGTCGCTGTCTCGCGCGATGTCGCTGGCAGTGTGTACGCAGCTTTACGTGTGGTCTGCCACTGCAAGTATGATCAGCTGTCCTTTCTGTCTCACCACATCTTCAGTCCTCATGCCTCCATGCAGCATGCCTAAGGCATGTTCACGCACATGTGTAGGGACCCTGGGCATCTTTCTTTTGGTGTTTTTCAGAGTCAGTAGAAAGGTCTCTTTAGTGTCCTAAGTTTTTATAACTGTGACATTAATTGCCTACCGTCTGTAAGGTGTTAGTGTCTTAATGACCGTTCCACAGGTGCATGTTCATTCATTGTTTATGGTTCATTGAACAAGCATGGAAAACATTGTTTAAACCCTTTACAGTAAAGATCTGTAAAGTTATTGGATTTTTACAAAATTATCTTTAAAATACAGTGCCCTGAAAATGGGATGTTTCTGTTTTTGCTTAGTTTATGTAAATGTATGAATGGCATCTCAGAATGCTATTCTGAGATGCGGGTTGGCATTGTTTTGGAAGCATGAGGGGGACCTACACAATTTTAGGCAGGTGGTTTTAATTTTGTGGCTGATCGATGTAAGTCAATGGGTTAGCTCCAAAAAGAACATATTGGCAGCATGCCAGCATCAAAGTAATCCATACGAATCAAGTGGTTTAATTCATGTCTCCTGAAGTTATACAATTGCTTTGGGTGAGAAGACCAAAATTCATACCACTTTTTTTTATTATTATTATTATTATTATTATTGTTTTTGTATTTAAAAGTGCTAGATAGTCATCTTTGACCTTTGCGCAACATCGCAATGTTTTTTCAGTGTATAGCTCTGGATTGCTAAATGGCAGCTATTCTTTTTTTTTAGACACCGTGTCAGGTTAACAAGCATCAACTTTCTCGAGACACCTGCGTTCTGTTCTATTCATTGCACTGCATCTAACTTTTTGTGCAAGTGTTCGGTTTGAACGACCTGCTACACAATTCAGCTTTAATTATGAAATTATAACAATGTTTTGTTTTCTTTGGCATTCCTCTGTGTTAGGTGGAGGATGAGATTCAGACACTGAGGCAGGTTCTTACAGCAAAGGAGAGGCATGCCACAGAGCTGAAACGCAGGCTTGGCCTCAGTCCCCTCTCTGAACTCAAACAGAACATTACCAAGGGCTGGCACGAAGTCCAGTGCTCCAATGCGTGAGTACTTCCTGATGGTTTAATTTCTCACTCTGTTTGACATGCACCTTAAAGGGATAGTTCACCCAAAAATGAAAATTCTCATCATTTAAGCACCCACATGTCATCCCAGATGTGTACAACTTTTTTTCTGCAGAACACAAATGAAGAATTTTGGAGGAATATTTCAGCTCTGTAGGTCCATACAATGCAAGTAAATGGGTACCAAAAAGTTTAAGCTGCAGAAGCACATAAAGGCAGTATAAAAGTAATCAATGCTACACCAGTGGTTTAATCCATGTCTTCAGATGCGATTTAATAGGTGTGGGTGAGAAACAGATCAATATTTACATACCTTTTTTTTACTATAATCTCCACTTTCACATCCTTTTGTTTTGGCGGTACGCATTCTTGATGCATGTCGCCAGCTACTGGGCAGGGAGGAAAATTATAGTAAAAAGGACTTCAGTGTTGATCTGATGAGGGTGAGTTAATGATGAAGGAATTTTCATTTTTCAACTATCCCTTAAACATCATCTCTGACCTCATTCTGAGTTCTTAAGCATTAGCTATATAAATAGATTATGTAGCTATAAATTACAAAAGTATATCAAATTAATACCTCTGCAGTCCTGTCTTTCCACAAGATAATCTTTTTTTTTTTTGTTCACTTACCAGCATCTCAGCTAAACCCTTTCTTAAAAATACTTATTGCATTTTTCTGTATCATTTCTATATTTCTGCTTCTAGTTATATGAGAACGTCACAAACTCTTGGAGACTTAAATCATAGAGTTACCTCTTCTAATTTGTGAGTTCTATCTCTTTTACCTGTTTTACCAATGCTTGGTCTTGTGATTTTGCTTGCTAGGTGTGGACCTGCTGCCCTCTTATTTCTATTTCATTTCTATTCTTAGTTTCCGTTGCCATGATCCTCTCTTAAATAAAGTAAAGAGTCAAATTTCAGTGTTCCCTTTACTCTATTAGGAGTTTGCCAGCTCTCAGTGAAGTCAAATGTGTCAAACCAGTCTGCTTTTGTTATCACAAAAAATACAGTTTCAGGAAAAAGTATGTGAACCCTTTGGATTTACCTGGAGTTCTGCATCAATTGGTCATGGATTTGATCGGATTAGTTAAATCACAACAATAGACAAATATAACATTATGCAAAAATGCTAAAGAACCCTTTGATATAAGGGTTCCATTCATCACACATACTTTTTCCTGCAAATGTGTGATATTGTCATAATTACCTTTATGTCATGAAATCATAGTATTTCATCATAGTATTCATCATAGTAGCGCCATCTTTGATTTTTAATGGGAATGACACCGAGGCTGTGAGGGATAGACTCACCATCTCTTCAATGGCACGCAGTACCGCCGCTCCCTACACGCATACTATGCACCAACTCCCTAGGGGGCACCATCTTACCCTAGGAGGGCACCAGAAAGTCCACTGGCTGACCTTACTCACATAAGACCTTACTTACTTATGACCTTACCCCCCCCCCCCCCCCCCCCTCCACCTAGAACTCTGCGTAGAGCATCAATTTGGCCAGCGGCGGCTCTGATGGCACGCATGGTATAAAGCTGTAAAAAGCTCCTATTTCACATCTGATTTTCTGTAACTCAAGTTGTTTGGAGTTTTTTGTCAACTGAGTGTTCTTAAAAATAAAGTTTTTCAATGTTTTGTCTGCAGAACGATCCCAAACACTTTAAACTGCAGTAAAGCCCATTGAAGCGACTATGCGTCTATCCCTCACAGCCTCGTTGTCATTCCCATTAAAAACAAAAGATGGCGCTGCTGTGAATAAGGTCAGAAGATGCATCAGTTCACATATAAAACCAAATTATAAATAAATGCTCTTTATGTTGCTATAAAACAACTTCGTGAGAACCTTGACCCGTAGCCTCAACATTACAAACCACCAGCACAAAATTAAACATGTCAGGTTTGTCCTTTCTCTCTCATTTCCTATTTATGCTGATCTCAGCTGGCCATTTGTCTGGATTTAGTCTTTGTGGTTCAGTGACACCTGTGCTGTTTGGTCTTTGGTCTATAGAAGCAGAATAAACAGACGTTCCCACCAAGTCATTGATGCAGTTGTACAATATGGTGGTGTGATGACAAAACCAAAATGAATGGCATACATTACAATACATTAAATTACACAAGTTGTGTGATATCAGACCCGTATTTAGCATGTGCAAATAAAATACTGGAAATGTGAGGGTTTTGTTTTTTTCAGCAGAAAATGTCCATATTAGTGGTGCACAGTAATATAATAGCAAAAGTAACTAGTAATAGATGTATTCACACAAAAATTCATAGTGTGTGCAACATTATAGCTTTCTGTGTTAGGACTCCCATATAGTTAGAAACAGGCTTTTATGATCGCTAAGGGCACGGCAAAGTATATGGACTTGAAGTAGAAGTCAGACCTGTTTTAGGAGTATGTCAACATGCCAGGCTGACTGTGTTTAAAGTGATATGCATTCAGTTCTGTCTTAATTGTAGATACAGCAGGCTGCTTTAAGTTGCCTTTCACACTGACAGTTTAGTCAGAATCAAAGTATGGTTTGCATGAAAAACTTTATCATATGCAAGCTGTTTTCAGACCATGGTACCGAGACTACCTCTAGGAGGTGGTCTGAGTATGCTTACAACGGAAATATGGTACGATTCGCATGAGTGAGAACGCAACCTGTACGAGGGTCTGCAATAAACAATAACAAGCACACACGGTTTTTTTTTAGCATATTCAGTTGCACAAAAAATACACACACATACGGGCATCATTTGGCAGAGTGGCAGGGCTGCAAGTATAGTCTTCGTCTCCTGAACATGCACATCTACTGAATTACGGCATGCAATGCACAGATGCGCAAGTCTTTCACTGTGGTACGCATAATGGCAACAGTGTGCTCAGTTCACAAACTTTTGCATGTTATTTTATGCTAATAATGTGGAAATGTTTTATTTGTGTGCAGATATCTAACGGCCTCGGCCACACTGGAGGACATTAGCCGCTCTAATGCGTGAGTTTGATTCATTTGTTATTTTTTATTTCTTGTTTCATCAGTCTTATAACATTTTTAGCACTCAGGGTTTTGCTATGTTGTTAGAGGTGATTTAGAAATATATTTCTGTTCTGAAGAAAATACATTTTAAAAAAATTTGGCAGGTTTTCCATGCACACTTTGCACTGTTTATCGATTAAGCACAAAGTAAAGATCATCTAGCTCAGCTTTATTATACACATACAGTCCATAATGTAAAACTGTAATCGCAAGTCTCAGGACCTCCTACATCAACAGTAATACACAACTTACACAATTGTAGACCAAATATTGGCAGCAGTTCATCCAGGACTTGAGTAGAAACTTCTGCCATTAGGATTTTAAACCTTATACAACATACAAGATTTTAATCTTGTAACAGCATTGATGACAGTACTGTTCAAAGAAAAACACTACAGTCATTTAGACCCCATTTACACCTGGTGTAAAGATGCATTTTGGTGATGCAATCACGTGGTCAGCGCTAAATACAGGTCTAAAACGTTTTGTGATCAGATCACAAAAAACCCATTTGAATGTGGTCAAAAACGCATGTGAATCATTTGTGTAAACGCTGAACCGTCCTGCATGCATCCCAGCAGCAGCGAAGAACCACCCCATGCCTGTCAATCAAACACTGTGCTAAAACAAAAGTTGAAACTTTGCTGGATACGAGTGGATTTAAAATGAAATAAATGTCTGATCAGAACATTTAAAAAAGTGGATGCACACACAAGCACGAGAACTACACGGATCTTCTTCAGTGTGCTTGATATCAATATGCAACAATGCATTTGAGAAGCTCGAATATCTGCAGTGCAGGGTTATACAGATAATCTACTACAATTACGGACAATTATTTTCATAATGTTGTTTTGTGCTTGGATAAATTTCAGATGCATCTGGGAGAAATAGTGTGCTGTTTTTTTCACGCTTTGACTTTTCTGGCTTTGTTGCGGTTTATTATCATGCAGGAACACACTGACATATTGATTGATGTATGTCGTCATGAGTCCCTCCATCCAAATGTGATCACAAGTGGTCGCAGTAGACACATTTAAGCGACCAGGTGTAAACAGTGATGTGACCAGATCTTAATGCCAGGTTTAAACGGGGTCTAAGGTGCATTTTGTTTTCTCAGGGACACTAGCAGCGTGTATCCCTCTATATTCCCCTAATGGTAAATATTATTGTAATCTGTTCTCAAGTGTCTTGAAGAGTCCAAGAATATTTTTAAGGATAGTTCAGCAGGCTCAGGCCTCGGCGTACATATTGTTACAGACACAATGATTTCAATAACTGGCCAGTTCATGGATTGCCTTTGTAACTGGGATCAAACCTGTGTCCTTTGTGACCAACTCGTATACCTAGCCATTAGGCCAACACCTGCGTCAGACAAGTGTCTGATGAGATCTCAGTGCTCTGTGATACTGTCTGATCTCAGACCTACATAGCAAAGACAGGTAGTTTGGGAAGGTTGCAGTGTTTGTGATCAGGGCATGTGCCAAGAAAGCTGACTGGGAGTACACCTGATGGGATTTTGCAGATGCAAAGTGGCTTAGCCATAGAGGTAATGCCATTAGTGGACAGTATGATGGAGTCTTTGTGACAGCACTTGTTTGTGTTAGAGCTTACATGCATGAAAGTGTGTGACAGATGGAAAATGTGTGTGTTTGTATATATTTGGAAAAGAACTGGTGCTTGTGTATATGCATGTGCAGCTGTGTGTGAATAGTTTGCATTTCTCATTGTATCTGGGCCTGTATGTGAATTCAGGATGAGAATGTGTGACAGATAGGTGTGTCTATATTGTTAGTCCTGAGCAATCACTTTTCTTGACCTTCTATTTAGAACCTCTTGTTGCACAAGCTCAATCCAATTATTAGCAACAATTAAATGTCAGTGCAGAAATTTGTTTCTATTTTGAAGTTTCTTCACCCATTTTAGCCACAAAGTTATCTAAAAATGTTTCTAATACATTGACCTCTGAAGGGACATTCTGTATTGGTTCTGGGTTGCCCCGCCATTAAAGAAATCAGTTATTGTAGTTCAGTGCCTGGTATTTTCTGCTAAAAGATGAAATCTCTCTCTGTAGGTATAAGAGGACTCAGGAGACTCTGTCTCAGGCTGGACAGATGACATCAACTGCGTTCTCACAATGGGCTCTGCAATCAGAAACCGACTGGGAGAGATGAAGTGAGCTCTACATTCCTTCTCAGCATGCCATCTCATCTCTCTCTCTCTCATTGTCTGTCCATCTTCTACCTCTTATCTCAGTCTTCCATCTTGTCATTCATACCTCAAACCCTCATCCTTTTTCACGTCACTTTCTCTGTTCTCTTATTCATTGAGGTTGTTTTAAAAGCAGGAAATAAAAACACATATTTTTTTATTTTGTTTCGTTTTGAGCAGAAACTGTTTTTTACAACAACAATTCATTTTGACTCTGCCGTCCTTTAAGAAGAGCAAAAATCGAGGTTACAGTGAGGCACTTACAATTGAAGTGAATGAGGCCTCTGTTTGTAGGGCTTCAAGGCAGAAATGTGAAGCTTATCATTTTATAAAAGGATTTACTTTAATTCTTCTGTTAACCTGTATTTAAGCTGTAAATTGTTTAAATCATGTTTTGTTTTTTACTACAAAATTGCCAGTTTTTCAGGGTTTCTGGCATTACATTGTTGTGGCAGCAAAGTTGTAAAATTGGATTCTAACTTTACAAAGAAAAGATTGTAAGCGATTTTATGACTGTAAAATCTTGTTAACACATATTTTTTATACCGTGTGGCTATAATTTTTAAATAGTGAGTATTTTAAACGCGTACAAATTGGACCCATTCACTTCCATTGCGAGTGCCCCTCTGTAACACAGATTTTTGCTTCTTTTTTTTTTTTTTTTTGGATGGACAAGTCGGAATACATTTTTTTGGTAATCAACATTACGCCACAAGTCTGTAAATAGAACTCAACTTGAATTGGACCTGAAATATTCCTTTTAATGCATGTTTTAGCCAACAGACATCTGTCTTCATACCAGTTCTTTATATTTAATATCTAACATCGAATGATGCTCAGTAGATGTAATAATGAGGTGTTTTTGTCATGGGAAATCTCCAGATGGCTACAGTAGCATAAATGAGCATGGCTCAGAACAGTTTGTTTTGAACACCATGTCAAGGAACAGAGCTTATCAAAGTGAGATTAGTTCCAAACTAACATTTGCGTCTAACAAGGTTGGATATTTGCATAGCTTGTGAAATTGTGTAGCATAGCTTCTCTTCCTTGTATACTTTTTAGCTGTTTCACCAACTAGCTCCTCTAGCTTAGACCCAACTAACAAACAGTGCTGTACTATACAACTTATTAAATATTATGTTTCAACCTTCTCACACCTTTCCAGACACAATCTCTTCTGTGCTGTAGAGTGTTTTTTTTTTTTTTTTAAAAGAGGTTTGAAGTAGTTCTTGTGTTTATTGCTGTGTTTGTCTCCACACTGCTGCGTTTGGGCTGTTCAGGGCTCTGCCATACTCTAACTCTGGGTAAGAGCTTTATGAGAGCCACACTCATCTTTTAGTTTTTCCGTGTACTTAAGAAGGGTTTTAAACTGTTCTTTAATAGCTGTGAAGAAAGATGGTGTGAATGTACATGGGGCTCTAAATTATTTGGACACATAAGTCACACTTTAATTTGTATGAATTCTGTTGAATTGGATAACAAAACATCAAATGAAATACCATCTGCAAACAAATTATCCTGGAGCTTTTCTCAGAGAACTACCTTTTCTCTAAGGTCATTTTTTTATGGAATGTGTGAGGTACTGGAAGTTACCCTCAAGCTCACACAGGTGTCCTACCAAAGCTTTATCTAATGCAGTGATATTCAAAAAAGTTTTGGTGTGTGTTAAGTGTCCAAATACATTTTGTGGCCACTGTACTTCTGTCATAGTAAAATAAAACTCTTATAAGCTGTTAGTTGTAACAATTTAACATCCTGTTTAAAGTTTGTTCTAATGCTTAAATGACTTTCATTGTGCTGTGCAATCTTTTTCTTTGCTTTGTGCTCGTCTAACGCTGCTCTGTGTCCAACCTGCTCTCTGCAGTAGCAACTTTTCCATGCATCACTCTTTAAGTATGCCAGCAATGAGGTAATGTACCAGCTTCAATAGCTATTTTCTCCTCCTCTTCCCTCTGCATATTATTATCAGTCTTTTCCTATTTGGTGCACAAGGGTAAATTCTTTATTTGTTTAGAAAAAAAAAATTCTTGAACTATATTGCCATGAGGTTAATTGCTGATTTTGCTGGGGAAAAAACTTGAAAAGTGAGTAATCAGTACAAGTGGTGAGCTGAAAGGCAAAAGACACAGAAATATGTACTGCTAATGTTTATTTTTTTATATTACTTTAATTATTATTGATGTTTTTGATAAGAGGATTTTAAGTTTTGTATTGTAATTTCGTTGAAGAAATAGTGCAGTCATATTAATGAACCTTCACAATAAGAATTGTTGCCCAATCAGCAACTGTGTTTTCAAAATAAATAAATAAAGATTCCTTGTTTTCCCTGCTGTACCGAAACCTTACTGTACCGTGACCCCAAAACCTAGGTACATACCAAACTGCGAATTGTATGTACCATTGCAGCCCTAATGGGGATGGATGCTATCAAACTCCAAACATGACAACAACAAAAAAAGCATCAGAAATGTATCATAAAAGTAGTCCATACAACTTGTTGGCACCGTATTCCAAGTCTTCTGAAGCTATACAATCATTTTATGTGGACTACTAATGTGATACTTTCAGGAGCTAGACAGTGCTTATCCCTATTTACTTTCATTAAGTGGAAAGAGCTCCTGGTACATTCTGCATAAGTTCTCCTTTTGTGTTCCACAGAAGAAAGTCCATTTGTAATAAGTCTTTACAAACTTTGTCATCAGAAAATATCTCATTTGCATCATCTTGTTTAGGAAGCAATAAACAGTACCACAGAGGCAAAAGACAAAACAAAAATGATTGCCAGTTCACAGTCCACTGTTTACAATGAAAAACTACTGCATGGAAATCAAGAGCTTTCTCAGTCTATGTATGTGTTTAAGCCCTGTCAACACGGCTTCTCTTTAACAGGTAGATAAAGAAATGTATTCCTTGCCTTTTTCCTTTTATAAGCATAAATTACCTTGAATTTGTCTGTCTGTCTTAAAAATGCTCTCCAACACTTCAGGTTGCATGAAAACGTTTTAAATTAAATATTGGCTATTTTGAGAGGTTATTCCATTTTAAAATATTTTCACAGGAACTCGCCAAGCTTTAAATCCTTCGAGGACAAGGTGGAGAACATGAAGGTAAGAGCTGGACATTCTTCATTTTTTAATTCCTTGCTAGACACAAAAGTCAGTTCTTTCTCTAAAAATGAGGGTAACGCATGTACATATTTGATTATACTGTCATAATTCAGTCCAGAATCTGTCTCTCTTTTTTGCTTCCAAAAGTACAAAGTAATGGGACGATCAAATGGCGAGAGTGACCACTCGACAACCAGCAACAATGCACCCTTCTGAGCAGGAAGTGCAACCTCATGACCAACAACTGACATCTGTGACCCATTTAACCCTTTACACACTCCAATCCACAGCTCTATTAACTTCAACTGAATGTATAAACAGAAAACAATGCTTTAATATGTTAAGATGCCAACATGCAAAGATTGTAATTTTTACTTCTACAGTTTAAGAGTTTGACTTTTTGAAAAACTGGAGAACAGCTCTTGTGATCGTTATTGGAGAACATGCTCTGTGCACAAAATTACTGTTAAATATTATGGTTTCTTTGACAACTAACAGGGCTTCTCTGATACTTTAGATCAGCATCAAGATGTGAACTGTTTGTACATCTCACACACAAGTGTGCTGAAACTGTAAGGCTTCCTTACCCTGGCCTGTTGCCACTGTTCATTATTGTTATTGTTCCTGCATTGAATATTGCACTCGTTATTACCCTGCTAATTAAAGGCTTGTTACTCAGGGCAAAAGGTGCTAAGCTTTCCTTATGATGAGACCCATGAAACTGATATGAATAGCATTTCTGAAGATGTATACAAAATATTTTCATGATGCTTTCAAGTCATAATGAAAAAAGTAACTACAGCCTATCTGGGATTTTCTAACAAAGAGTGAATGAAACAATTCTTCAAGCAAACTACACCTTAGTTGTTTTTTTTCCTTTTTCTTCTTTTTCCTCCGACTTATTTTAGCGTGTGTTGAATTGTTGTTCATTTTGTAGTTTTGGGGCATACTACAAACTTCATAGGAATTTTTTTCTCTCTCTTGATAAGTATTAAATACTTCTTACTATTGGTGTTTTTCCCTTGGTTGCCTACAGTATATTTTAGAGTGCTGTGTCTAATATAGATTGTAAGGTGTTTTGGTTTTTGTCTTTGTCAGTGATTTCACTATACAGTAAAGGCAACAGTCAAGGCATTTGGTGAGATAATGGTGTCTGAATTTTTAATTTACTAATCAGGTGCCATTCTTATATTTCAGTGTAATCTGAAAAGCAGAAAAATGTATGATATTGCTCTCTCATTTGGATTTGTAATACTTGAACCTAAAATAGTGTGCATACCCCTCATCCCCACTTCTTTGGGCAATTTGATGTTTTGAATTTGGTTCTTTGTACTTTCTTGGCAAGTGCTGATGAAAGTGCTGGTGATACAAAGGTCTGTGAAATAATAATAATGATACAATGGTGACCTAAACACTGTATACATGTGGGATGCTTTACGGCTGTTACATACTAGACTGTTCAGGATTTAATAAAGACAAAGAGATAAAATAAAGAAAATAAATGAAGTGAACTATTTGGTTTGTCTGTGCGTACACGCTCGTATTCAGAATAAAAAAAATTCACGCACTTTCACTTTACGGTAGGTACTGTTTAACCAAAAATAGGAAACTAATAAAAGAGAGAAGATGCGACAAAACGTGTAAAGGATGTAAGCCTTGATTGATTGACACATCGCACGTTATCAATCCATCTACATATTTATCCAAACGCTTTAAATGAAGTGTTAGCAGTTTGCTTTATACCTTTTTGTGCTTTAAAACGCTTATTGACCAACAAGTTTCCAAGGCACGTGACATAATGAAATGGTTAACATGTGAACTGAGGTTGTTTTTTGCCCTTGTCTGTGACAGCTGCGAACTCCCCGTCCCCTATCGTACTGTGAGACGACATTGTTTTGATCCGTCTCATTCCAGCGACCAAGCCACGCCCCCTGGGAGGGACAGGTTTCTAAAGTCACTCAGGTAATAAATAGACCATGCTCTACACTGTAGAATTTGGAGCGGAGAACAGAGAAAGACCTCGGAGGGTCTCACCCAAACACCAAACTACAAATGGGCACCGTCGTCTAGCGTTAACCCGACCAAGCCTTGCATTTGGTGCTTTACCATCATCAGCACTTGCCACACTTAAAAGGTAAGCAAATGAGATATAGAGATAACTGTATTAGGAAGATAATCCCATCACTTTGGTCAGACAGCAGGCAATAGAAACAGGTAGAAGACATGTATTTACACTTTTTATATTTACTTAATTTCAATTCATATCAATGGTTCTGTTATGTATCAATAGATAAACCAACTAATAAAATAATTAATCAGATTAATAGATAAACCAACTAATACAATAACTTAAGGTATCTTGTTATTTAGCACTTTTGATTCTTTCACTATTGGACCGTTTCTTTTTATTGTTAGGTTTAAATTTCACGTTTAGAGCATGAAAGTATTTCAGATTATTTGACTGGCAGGTCTCATCTGCTGATCTATCTAGCACAAAAGGGTATTAACGCCTGGTAAATCCCTGTTCCAACCTGGAATTTGACATTGACATCTATAGGCCAAACAAACAAAGCTTAATTACTCTACTTAATTCCATTGGAAATAAAAGTTTGACTAGTTTTGTATGCATGACTTTTTGTATGGAGTCTATATACAATACTATACACATACTATACATATATATATATATATACCCTAATATTATCAGTGGGCTTTTCCAGTGTTTTTGGATGTAGCATGTGCAGTCAAATCTTGAGACGTAACTTCTTAAAATTCGAAACATAACCTTGTTTGTAGGTGAAAAGGCAACAAATAATTTAAATGTCTACAGAACGCAATATGAAGTGTGTTGAAGGACAATTTTGTCTTCATACACCTAAAGCATATGCTTTCATTCTGAAACCACTTTGAAGGTTGTTCAGCAGGATACTAATCATATATATAAAAATATATCACATAATCATATATGAAAGGCAACAGAGGTGTTTTGTTACATTTATATTGACAAATATTTTTTCTTAGTTGTGAAGTTTAAAATAAGCTTAAAATATTGATGTTGAGTTTATGGTTACAATTTTAATTCAGATTCATGAACAGATTCATTCGGACTTGACTTGGACTCGGCATTGAGTCCGACTCGATTGTTTAGAAGACTCAGACTTGATTAAGGTGGACTCGAACACTAATATATATATATAAATATATATATATATATATATATATATATATATATATATATATATATATATATATATATATATATATATATATGTGGGTCTCAGCTGCTCTAGGCAAATTGGGTTGCTGGATGTTGAAACTTGATACTTAAGATAACAGTTATTTTTAAGTGTCATCACGATCAAATGATCGTGTGATTTCTCCAGTTTCAATGGAACATTCTCTTGTCCTTCTATGTCTCAGACATGGAGGGACATTGCATGAGATCTTGGCATGGTTAAAACAGTATTAAATCAATGCGGTATTCCAACACAGATAGTTTGGGCATCTGCCTGCCAAAGATGTTTTCCGGGTTACACTAGTATTTCAAAGGCAACGTTGTTCTGATGTCATGCATCTGTCCTCCTCATTGGCTGCTCAGATAGACCTCATCCATGCTGTGAACTTTTTGTTTTAAACAGGGCTTCCATCTTTCCAACTTGCACATGTTTAACTCTTAGAGGACAGGGAAAATGGCAGCAATTCCATCCAGTGGTTCTCTCATCGCCACCCATGATTACTACCGAAGTGAGTTCATTTTGTGTTCGTGATCATATTCCTTTTTACATTATCATCAATCAAAACAAAAAAATTACTATGTCCTTGATAAGTGAGGTATAGATTTTTATAAAAATGTAAATGATCCATTCTTGTTATGCACAGAATGGCAAGAAATTATTATATAGTGACACTTGGTTACAAATGGATCCCTTTTTTATTGAATTTTGTATTCATGTTTTAGGGCGCATTGGATCTACCTCCAGCAATAGTTCCTGTGGCAGTTCAGAGTACACTGGGGAAGTCATTCCACACCCACCAGGTATAAAATCTGAAGATGTTTATTTAAATTAAATATGCTGAGATCCACTTAATGTATATAGACTAATATATATATATATATATATATATATATATATATATATATATATATATATATATATATATATATACATACATACATACATACACATACTTATGTACAATACTATATATACACAGTATGTTATATATTATACATAATATATAAAAAAATTACATTACAATATACATTGCACTTTCATGGCAAAGGGAGAGAAAAGCTAAATGTGGTATTTTATGGCAGGTCTGGCACGGCAGGACTCTGGCCACTGGTGGTCCAGTGTCTTCTTTGGGAAGCAAAACCAAGCAGGATTTGAATCCCAGCAGAAGTGAGTTTCAGATTACTTCCCAGTTTCAATTTAATACATTTTCATAAGAGTCCTACTTTTTTTTTTTTTTTTTGCAAGGTTAACCAACCTTGTTTACCTGTGATTTTGATTGGCAGGGCTGGTACCTACACAGTGACAAATGGTCAGGTGACATGTGTTGCCCGGGACATTGTGTTGAAGAGACAATTGAGTGAAAGCAGTGACTCCGGGAAGGAGCCCTGGATCTCCCCTCCCTCATAAACCACCCTCAACCCAATGATACACCCTTCACCCCATCCAGGAGTCACCGTGGGCAGACGCAGGGGACAGAGGCTCCATTTTTCTTTTTCTTAGTAAAAACTGTGCTCTTTTTTTATTTATTAACAAATCAAAGCTGTAAAACTAAATTCTTTCCAGATGGCTTGAGTGTTTTAGTTTGAACCACTCTATTACCGGTTGCACATTGTGATTATAATATTTGCATTAATAAATGAATGACTGCAGCCCACTTATGGTGTGATCTCAATATGTTTGCAATGAAATGTGACTGTAATGGAAAATCACCATTAGCAATGTAGTTTTATATAATGAGTTAGCATTACACTGTCTCTGGTAACTGACTCTGTTGTATACAAACAAAAAGAGCCTGACGGAAAGCCTGTGTGCAAGACTTTTGGAATTAAGCAGGCTTTAGTGTGATTAAAACACAGTGCTAAGACAGGACACTAATACGGTTTATATAACACTCAAGCACTGCTCAGAGGATTGATATTGGACACATGTTGTACATGTGATGAAAAAGAAACTCGAGCATTATTTACAAGTAACATCCATCTGTCATAGACAGATAGAGTTAACCTTCAGAAACAAGCTACTTTAAATAAGAAAATCACAAAAGAATGGTCATCTGTAAGCATAAATGGCAAATACAATAAGAAAGAAAAAAATGTTTTAGCTTAGTTTATAAAGGGTAAACCCCCTTTAACCAATGTTGCATTTATATAAAAGCAGAATTTTGGACAAAAATAAACAAGCTGTGTGTACTTTTTAGAAGCCATTTGGACTTTCAGAATACACCAACAAGCTGTTTAAACAACTCTCTGAACTAATTCTGGTGAAGTGGAAGGACAGATTATTCTCAAGATAAACTCTCTTTTTTAAAGCCAGACAGCTACAAGTGTTGTCTAAAAGCCTCTAATTATATATATATATATATATATATATATGTTGGTTACACTGCAGAGGACCTTAGTGGGCCTCCCTTGTTACAGGTCCCTTCACCCCACCAGCCCCTCATGATGGCTTTGCACCCCATAGCACCACTCACCTAAGTAACTAACATTTTATTTGGGTCAATGCTAAATGTTTCCTTTCCTTGAACTTTTGCCTAGTTTAATATTTTGGGGGCAGTAATTGTCCATCACTGATGCAACAGTTGTTTCTAAACAGAGACAATAGCAAAAACTGGCGCACAGCCTCAGTCGTTATGAAGTCTCCCAGCAAGCTGTTATGTGTGAACCTGCCCATGCAGAGCATTCCTCCAGTCTCATTTGTAGTTCAAGGTTACTTAGCACAAAGTTGAACACAATACACACAGTCGAATATGTGAACAGACACATTTCTGGATGTATGCCAAGAGATTCTGTTTGTTTCAGTATCACACTAGCAGAGGTTGAGACACATCATTCTTGGTTACAGTAAAATAGTAAAAGTGAAAGCATCTAGCTTTTTGAAAAAAAAAAAATATATATATATATCTTAACCCTATTCAAACATAACCCTTGTCCTTGTCCAAACCCTAACCAAATACTCTCCCTAATCATATAGGCCATTTCAAGAATGTAAACAAAAACAAAGAATTAGAACGGTCCAGACGTATTTCCGGCTACGTTCAACAAATTCTCTATTTCAAGGCAAGTCCACTTGGCGACTTGTTTTGTAATGTTCTTTGGCAGTGTTGGCAGCTATTTTTCTATGTAAGCAAGCGGCATGAAAGAGCAGCTCCTATCTACTTGAATGGGGAAAGACCGAAATCTCCAAAAGGGTTGGTCAAGATTACCATAAAGGAACATATTTCAAATAAGCAGTAAAATCTGACATCACTGTGCGGCTTCACTCTAGCAGTCCGGCTTCTCTGGGCCTTGGCACTTGAGGGGAATAGCGGCCCGGCATCCTAGCCCGTCAGCCGCGAGGTGTTCCAACTCACACGGGGTTCCGGGGTGTGGGTCTGGCGACGCATCTAAGGTGGTTTTCACACTGGGCATGTTTGCTGCAGTCCGAATCCAAGTGCGATTGTTCCCTGCCCCCCCCCCCCAATCATTGGTCTGTTTTTTTTTTTTTTTTTACAAATAAAACTGTTTAAGTCATGAATATTACGTTTTTCATGGTTGCACCAAATGACCTAAACAAAATGTGCCTATTTATTAAAATGTCAAAATATTGATATTTAATGATATGACAAAATAATTATTTGTTTTTAAATCTTCCCAAAAAGTCTTGTGGGTCTAAAGATATTTTCTCTGTTTTATTATATTTTTTTGTCACCTAACAACAACATTTCTACTTACATGTTGGTTGTACCACATGATTTTGAAAAGTTTTTCAAATATTAATCATATTTTAAAATAACATTGTTTCAGAGGGCTTGGGTTGCTCAGCGAGTATTGATGGTGACTACTACCCCTGGAGTCGCGAGTTTGAATCCAGGGTGTAATGAGTGACTCCAGCCAGGTCTCCTAAACAACCAAATTGGCCCAGTTGCTAGGGAGCAGGGACTGGCCATTGGGAGAACTGTGAAACGTGAACCGCGAAACGGGTTCAAAAGTACCGTGATAAGCTGAAATGGGCCGTTGTGTTATGCAGTATGTGCCACAAAACGGTGCCATGATATGATACACTGGTTATAATTATTTAATGTAAACTGAATGCTTTAATTAAATAAATCTATTTAACTTTCATTATAAATTTTTTACCTAAAGATCTCACACCATATTTAAACACCTGCTACATATCTTACACAGCTCTGACTGTGTAAATATGTTTTTGTGTATTTTCTATGAATTCTTTAAAAAAAACTTCCTGGTCATGTGTCCTGATGATGTCACACCAACTTATATTCACAAACACTATACTCACAAACACCTATATCACACAACTGTCACATGACCAAGAAGTTATATGTGTCCAAAATTAAAGTCATGTAAGGTGCTGTGAATACATGTGCTATAAGAGGTCTGACATTCATCTATTTCTGTTAGTTAAATTCAATTTCAGTTAAGTTGTTACTTATAACATCATTACATATCCTAGGGAATAAGCCATTTATGGCTTTAAATGTTTGTTTTTAGTGCCATATATTTCTGCTTAACTTGTCTGACAATGTTAAGTTACATCAGGATGAAGCTACACGTTTTTATCCACAGAGTAATCTGTTTTTCACCAGCCTTTGTCCGTTTCACACTTTAGAGACACTCCCTCACTTTGCCTGTCGAATGTCTAACAAATGTCCAACATAAAAACGACTTTACCGCAGTGAAATATACCAGTATTCCCATGCTTTTCCGTTTCACTCTTAGACTGCATGAAAAGTCTCTCGTAAAGCGGCAGAAAACAAGGGCACGACAAGCACCTGTCCTTGGAAATTCCATTTGAATGTAAATCTATTACAAGCCTGAATTGTGAATCAAAAGGAACAGGTTCAGGGCCGATGACACGTGGATACGGGATCTTCCAAAGACAAGGGTCATGACTCCAGTGAGAGAGCTGGCTGGGAGGCTCAGAGATATTGTCAGTCTCACTAATGTTGTCAACATTTTCGAGCGCTTCTGTAATTCTCAAGAATGCTGGATTTTGAGACCAAACCAACAGGTGAGTAATACGGTAGGTTTGGTAAGAAATAGACAAATGCACTGATTTATCTTAATTTTTCGGGTTTGTTTTTTTAAGCAATTTATAAAACATTATCACATTAAGTGTATAATATGGATAAACTATTCAGCAGTTATAATTTCATAAGCATATTCACATATTATAATTCAGTCTCTAGTTATACAGAAGACAATAAGCCCAGGTTGGATTTATACAAAGACATGAACTCAGATTTTCAGAGTGCCATTCAAGCAGTTTGTGTTGCCAATGCAATATATACATATATACATATATACATATATGTATGGACAGCAGCCAAACATTTGGAATAATGTACTGCTTTTGCTGTTTCGGAAGGAAATTGGGGAAAATTAGGATTTTTTTTTTTTTTTTAAACAAAGTGGGTGCAAAGTTTAATATTGTCTTTGTGTTTGTTTTTGAGTTGCCGCAGTATGCAATAGACTGGCATGTCTTCAGGTCAATATTAGGTCAAAAATGGCACAAAAGAAACAGCTTTCTCTAGAAACTCATCAGTCAATCATTGATTTAAGGAATGAAGGCTATACAATGCATGAAATTGCCAAAAAAACTGAAGATTTAATTCAAAGGTGTACACTACTGTCTTCAAAGACAAAGGACAACTGACTTTAACAAGGACAGCAAGAGATGTGGAAGGCCAGATGTACAACTAAACAAGAGGATAGGTACATCAGAGTCGCTAGTTTGAGAAATAGGCGTCTCACATGTCCTAATCTGACAGCTTCATTGAATTCTACCCACTCAACACCAGTTTCATGTACAACAGTAAAGAGAAGGCTTGGGGGTGCAGGCCTAATGGGAAGAATTGCAAAGAAAAAAGACACTTTTTAAACAGAAAAACTAAAAGAAAAAATAGAGTGGGCAAAGAAACACAGACATTAGACAACAGATAATTGGAAAAGAGTGTTATGGATCTTAATCCCACTGATCTTTTTTGGGATTAGATAGACTGTAAGGTGCATGAGAAGTGCCCGACAAGACAGCCACATCTGTTGTAAGTGCTACAGGAAACGTGGGGTGAAATGTCACCTGAGTATCTGGAGAAACTGACAGCTACAGTGGTAGCCAAAAATATTGCCACCCTTGGTAAATATGAGCAAAGAAGGCTGTGAAAAAAAATCTAAATTGTTTATCCTTTTGATCTTTCATTCAAAAAAATCCCAAAATTCTAACCTTTAATTGAAGTAAAACAATTGAAAGAGGGGAAACATTTCATTATTAAATAATTATTAGTGCACCTGGGTGAGTAGGAAAATGTTATTGTTTAGCCATGACTTCTTGTTTCACAGGGGTGTACATATGAGTTAACACACAGGCCCATATCTACCATCAGGGCAATAATTAACAAGTTCCAGTCAACTGGAGATCTTAAGAAATGGCTTGGAAAAGGACGAGTGTCTATATTGTGCACAATGCACAGTGAGGAGGATGGTTCAAGTGGCCAAAGAATCTCCAAGGATCACAGCTGGAGAATTGCAGAAATGAGTTGGGTCTTGAGGTCAGAAATTCTAAAAACAAATATCAGACATCACAAGTTGTTTGGGAGGGTTTCAAGAAAAACAAAAAAAAGCCTCTGCTCTCATCCAGAAACAAATTTGAGCATCTTCAGTTTGCCAGACACTACTGAAACTACAAATGCCACCGGGTTCTAGGGTTAGATTAAACAAAAAAAGAGCTTTTTGGAAGCAACCACCAGAGATGGGTTTAGCGCACACAGAGTACCCAATGCCAGTTGTTAAATGTTTTGCTGGATTTTTAATGTTGTGGGGCTGTTTTTCTACCAGAGGTCCTGGACATCTTGTTTGGATCTATGGCATCACAGACTCTATCATATACCAACAGATAAAAAATCAAAACCTGGCTGCCTCTGCCAGAAGCTTACAATGGGCCCTGGTTGGATCTTCCAGCAGGAGAATGATTCAAAACAAACATCAAAATCAACACAAAAATGGTTCACTGACCACAAAATCAAGGTTCTGCCATGGCCATCCCAGTCTCCTGACCTGAACCCCATAGAAAATTTGTGGGATAAACTGAAGAGAAAAGTCCACCAACATGGACTTCTGAGTTTGAAGGATTTGTAGAGATTCTGTATGGAGGTGTTTTCCAGCCTCATTAGGCATTATAAGAGAAGGCTCAGAGCTGTTATCTTGGCAAAGGGAGGTTGTAAAAAGTATTGAATAAAAGGGTGCCAATAATTATGGCCAATGTGTTTTGGAGAGAATTATTGATTTAATAATTTGATATTTCCCCTGTTTCAATTGTTTACTTCAGTTAAAGGTTAGATTTTTGTGATTTTATTTTAATGCAAGTGCAAAAGGATAAAGGATGCAGATTTTTATTCACAGCCTTCTTTGCTCATATTTACCAAGGGTGCCAATATTTTTTGCCACCACTGTAGAATGCAAAGGATCTGCAAAGCTGTCATTGCAGCACGTGGAGGATTTTTTGATGAGAACTCTTTGAAGTAGTTTTGAAGTTCTGAAATTTTTTTCAAAATTGTAATAATCATTTTTCACATTATTAATGTCCTGACTATAAATTGTGATCAGTTGAATGTCACTTTGGTAAATAAAAGTAAAAATTTCTTTCTATAAGAGCAAAATCTGTACATTATTCCAAACTTTGGCCAAACTTATAAATATAATTTATTTATTAAGTTTGTGGACCTGAGCATTTAGTTGTAATAGAAGCCTTTTTATATAGAAATGTTTTTAGAATTTTTACAATGTAAATGTCATTACATAATATTAAAAACTGCATTCTGAACCACGTTTTACCCATATTTAACACAGTAAACATGTTTGGATTTAATTCAAATACAATATTAGGGCATTCAAATTGCTCTCTAATACAAAAATTAGACAAATTCAGTTTAATTACTTAAGTAATTTCATTCATTTTTCAAAATGCAACCACACACTACACCTGCATTTTATGCTATTTAAAATGTTTGTAATGAATTCCAAACAAAGTTTGTGAATTTCAAAATTTCATTTTAAAAAAAAATATATTTCTCAGCAGCTCAAACATGGATAAGAATATAGCGATCACGGCCACTGAAAGAAACCCAGACTGCAATATGTCTTCAGCTCACAGATTTTTATTCAGACAGCTCTGGAAGAAAGAGTAACTCAGGTTACAGGATCTTTCTCTTTCCACAGCGATGACACCACATTGAACATTTTAAAATATCTTAGACTGAGTCTCTCGGCAGAGTGATATGTAAAAGGCAGGAAAATCACCCACCTGTGCTTTTTTATTTTCGTTTTTTCCCACTTATTTTTTTTAACATTAAACAAACAGAATTAATTTTACCTGCAATATTCTCCATCTTTATTCGCTTCACGCACACACACACACACACACACACACACACACACACATATATATATTTATATTTATCAACACTTTTCTAAAGAATTCAAATATTCAGCCACATGTACTGGAGAAGATTCACTTTAAAATCACAATAAATATATATTTTAAAAAAAAACAGACAAAACACATACATAGCAAATCCAATAGAATTGGGTTGATAATGGAGAGAGGGAGGACTCGTCAGCCGAGACGTACAGACCTGGTTAAAAAAGTAACGCAGATCCTATGGGTTCCTGAGGTTTGCATGTTCCCCATAAACACAAACGAAGAGGATTGGCTTTCAGACTCACTGAAAGGCTTCTGACCGAGGTCAAAGGGCACATGTCAGTGTGTTTATGAGTTAAGTGGATCTTTGCCCCGCCCCAAATATTATGCCCCTACTCTATATTCCCAATTAAAAACTGCATGACATTAAGAGTTTTTGCCTTTTGCTTTGTCTCTACCACAGCAGAGAAACCATAAATAACGAGAAACTATTATAATGGGGAATTTTACTCCCACAATTGTGGTACACTTTGAGCTGATGAAAAGTCCCTCCTCTCTCTGTTTATCAGCATCACCATCATTAGTGGCAACCACATGCCTAAGGCCCTTACACAGATGTTTTGCCTTGGGTGTTAAAAATAATAAAGATTGCCAAGGCAAGGTGTGCTTTTGAAATAAATGTGTAACTAATATACTTTTGCACTTTACACTCCTTGGTTTTCTAAAAAAAAAAAAAACAAAAAAAAAAAATGTGTGCAAAAAGTTCCATATTTGCATGGATTAAAGCAATAGTATGTGCTTGAATTAATTAACTTTTAAGTAGCCTATTGTAAGTGCCTGTCTGCAATACAATACAAAACTGTGCAAAGGCCTTTACTGTGGTTTACCTTCACCATCATTCTCAGTGTTCCCTTCAAAATGTGATTTTATTCTAGTAAAAATTGCAGTGTGGGGTCAGGACAAGAGAAGAGGTGGGGCTTTAGACAAACAAAATCAACAACAACAAAATTAAAGCAACAACAAAAAAATCTGAAATTCTGTACATGTAAACATCACACACTTTCACTGAGTTAAAAAAAACAAAAAACAAAGAAATCATACAAAGTTTCACACTGGAATACAAAGAGAGACTGAGCTTCCGCCTACAGTTTCTTATAAGTACAGGAGTAAGAACAAATAAAATACCATAAAAAATACCAAAAAACTTTTTACGAAGCACAACAAAATGAAAATATATCACAGGCAATGGTTGTTACCACATCTGATTGCAGATTTAAGCTGCACCAATTAAAAAAATAAAACATTGTAGCATTTATTTTATTTTCTCTTGCCTTCAAATTTTCCTTTTTCTTTTCATGTGTCTTGTGTTCATCAACCTCAGATGTCCAGAGAGCACAAAGGGCCTATTCTCTTTAACTTGTGCGACACGCATGAAGAACATAAATGACAAAAAGAACTGTTTTACTATATTCTTAAGTAACTAATATCCACTTACATTAATAATTCATATGCAGAGCAAATTAAAACAGATTATGATTTGAAAACGATTAGTTGCATTTCATAATTTAGGATCATTTAGGTGGTTTTAAGGCTCCATCACATAAATATTTGACCCCTTCTGTGTACTTTTTCCTTTGCAGATTGTAAAGTGCTACTATGTTTTCAACCAATGTAATTATTTATGTGTAATTTAATTTATTTTATTAAGTGTAACTTATGATCCTGCACATATCCTTTAATCTGTTCAAGGAATCTATTTCAATGAGTAATAACAGGCTTCCAGCCACATATTAAAACTAAGTTGCATGGGACAACTTAGTAGTTGTTTTTTGTTTCTCTCTCTTCAGAAGTTGCTTCATTTGGGTATCAAATTCAACCACTCAGAGACCAATCTGAGATGCATGCTTTACATTTGGAATGTTAAGACTCACATCCCTAATTCACATCGAAATGTCAGTGCTGTAGAAAAAGAGCTTTGAAAAAAACACTTATAAAATACAAAGAGATTTAACTTAATATTAAAATAAAAAATAAATAAAATGCAACGCTAAGAATGAAAACCTATTTCAAATCCAGATAAATAAGAGGAGGAAAATGCTCTGTTCCTCATATACATGTTACGGAATGAGGACAAAGTTCAAGCTATGGCTACAAGACTTGAAACTTGAAGGCCCTGTATTGTCACCACTCTACGAATGGCTAGAGAGTCAGAGTGAGATCTCATACAACACTATGCAGTTTAACAAGGAATCAAGTAACAATTGTTCAGGATTGTCTTTTGCTTTTTGAATACAGTTTTTTTTCTAATGATGGCATTTGTGAAAATGAGAAAATGCAGGCAGAAGAAGTGAAGCTGGTGAAAAGAGATCATTGTTAGTATTGTTTTATATTCTGTGTACCACTCAAATACTATTTCTATGAGAGGTAGTAGAACACAAGTTTCTCACATCTTCGTCAATGGCGTAGATTTGGCTTGAACATGGGGGGGGGGGGGGGGGGGGGGGCATTAACATTAATGGTACATTAACATGTTCCATTGGTCTTGGTATTATGGTATAGATCCCATAATCTACTCCCTTGATCATATTATGCCCAACCACTTAGTACACCAACCACTGCCAAAATCTCAAAACACAGCTCTCTGGTGTTGTTGACAGAAAGGAAATGATTACCCTTCTTACCCTCCTGTCAATCATTAGCTCCTTTCTCTCAAACTCAATATGCATATACAGTATGTGTGCCAATAAGATGTTAATAAGTCCCTCTGTTTTGACTGGTCCCCGTGAAGAATATGAAAGTGTCTCAGTCATGAGGTTAGAAAATAAGAGCAGCATTCACAACTTAACACAATGTATTTGGAATGCAATGCAGCATGGAAAATGCAGTCCTTTGTTTTTTTTTGTTTTTCATGTACAGACCAGTCCTCCTGTCTGGGAGGTCGATGTCACCCATGTGTTCCTGTGCATGTGTATTCCTACAGTGTATTGGAGTGCTGAGGGTGAATAGGCAATAGTGCACGTAGAAAATGATTTTTGAAGCATTCCACTCAGCACAGATTAATTTGCATAATGTCCAGCGGGTCAACATTCCCAACCAATACAATTTCAGCATCTCTTTCATTATCACCAATCATTGATTCTATAAGTAGACTTTCTGTGTGCATGTGTAAGCTTGAATGAAAATTCTTATATATGAGTAAGGAATATATACTGTATTTGTACAAACATTTGTTAATGAGTTTATGATTGAAAATTATACATTTTCAGACACTGACACACTATAACAATATTCACCTACATTGCACCTTCTGCCCAAACCTCATTAGCATTAAACAGGTAGAAGGGATCTTTAAAAACCCTTTCTCTTGGATCTGTTCTATATCTAAAATGGCTAAATATGGCAGTAGTCCTGGATACCCAGTGGCTTTGTTGCAGCATCATGCAAAAAGGTTGTTAAGATACTGATATGACTGGAGTCAGTTAAATACACAAGTTCTATTCATTTCTTTGTGTAAATTAATGAAGGAAAATTACAGAGTACACCTTTAAATAACTGAGGAGTGTATGTTTTAGCTCATCTGTTAAAAGATTGATTGATAAAATAGTAAATCATTGACACACATTAATCTGAATATCTGGTGTAAACTTTTGGCTGTAGATGACATCATAAATTGTTTGGGCATCAGTCCCTAATTTAGAGATGATTGCAAGATAGCTCTCACTGAGTGATTGTTAGACAATTTTAATGTTGCCTTGTGTACAGACACCTGTTGTTTTGTGTTGCATTTTCTGATCATAAAGCATCAACATAAGCCATCTCAGCCACCCAATAAGCATTCCGCTCTATTGGACTCAGAATCAAGGGTAAGGAAATTTGATAAAGACACTATCATGGATGTAAACTGTCATGAGCAATGTGTGATAGGTTGCTTTGCCGAATTAACGGGCTTCAGGTGTCTATGTGTGTAAGTGCACGTAGCTACATGTATCCTTCCTGTCATTGTATGTCTGCATATATGTATGTGTCTGCATTGTGTGGTTTGTGCAGGAGAGACAAGTAACACCAGACCGTGTACAGCTCTCAGTTCTGCTGCAGTATGAGGTTCTCAAGCTCATCAGCAGAGCGAAGCAGGAATGCTGCAGACTCGCGGTAGCCTGCAATCAGCTGCCGAACAGCCGTGACCTCTGGCGGACTGAGCTGGGCAGATGCCCCCCCGCCCCCTCCACCCTGACCGTGGCTATTTGAACTAGAGGTGGAAGTGTTGGAGGCCAAAGATTTCATACTGAGATCAGTGGGACCTAACAAGAGTAAAACACAGAAACCTTTCTTAAATATTTTGTAGATCTATTGAATAGAATAGACAATAAAACATTAAAATAAAATACTTAGAAAAACATACACATAATTCTGAGGTAAGTTGCCTTTCTGATTTTCACTCACCATTGGTTTGTGGTGTGCCGTTGTTTTGGAGGCTGTTGCCAAGGGTTCCATATCCCAGGAAACTGTAATTAAGTCCACCATTGGTGTAGAGTTGGTCCTGGGAGTAGGCCGAGGCTGCCAGTGAGAAGCCTGAGTGAGTCAGGGCAGCTGGATCTCTGGAGTTGGGCTTGTCTACAGTAACCGACTCATCCTGAAGAGGAGTAAATGAGCCAGTGGGAAGGTAAGAGTGAGTTATATTTTGATACAGAAGCATTAAAGGGAAACTGTAGTTCATCCAAAAATGAAAATTCTGTCATCAGTCACTCACCCCACAAACCCAATCATGTTCTTTCTTCAGTAGAACACAAAAGAAGATATTAGGCAGAATGACAGTCTCAGTCACCATTCACATTCATTGCATGAAAGAAAGATGCAATGAAAGTGACTCTTTACTAAGACTGTCATTCTGCCTAATATCTTCTAAGAACAAGAACATACAGCCTTAACAACTTTTGTGTAAGAACAGTTAAGTACAATAAAGTCTTTTGTCTCATTATCACTTTGTGAAAGTCGTACAAGTTAGGAACAACACAAGTTTGAGTAAATTATTCCATTAACGTTTTGACACACTTACCAATGTTGAGTGAATTGAGACTATTTACAGCCATAAATATTTCTTACTGGTCATGAAACCATTTTGCATTATTTAGCAGGCCATTTTTCTGTGAACTAACACTTTAAGGCATGTGTATGACACATATTTCACTAAACAATCTAAAAACCATCCACAATTTTATACAACGTACTAAAATAATTTAGTCTTATTATAAAGACCCAATTATGTATTTCTCTAAACACACACACACACACACATGCACACACATGCACTCACATGGGCCTGGTAGTCCAGGCGCATCCTCTTTGCAGCATTGCGTGTTTCACTCTCACATGCAGCTGCAAGAATGTTCTCAGCCATGGCAGAGGTGAGGTGGGGGTGTGTGGGCCGTGTCTGACACCATTGGGGGTAGATAGATAGATGGATAGATAGATAAAAAGAAAAAGAGAAGTGTCATCATCTTATCCACATCTATTTTATCTTGAAAATTCTGTGCTTTCAAACTCCTACTTTTTTTAAACTATTGTAGTGCAACCTTGCTGCATGCTGTAGTTATGAGGAAAAAAATAATTTTAGTTCATTTGGAATGTGGAATATTTTGGTATCTAAAAATATCCCATTTCAATGTGTCCATTTCCAAAGAATTAACAAGAAATACTGTTTTCAACAGTAATGCATTTGCTTCTTGTTTTGTGGTTATTGAAAATCATATTTTGAAATGTGGTATTATCAAATGTGTTTTTTTTACTTGTTACAACTGCTGTAATACATTCCGTTGTCCATACTTAATTTCTGTAAGACTTTGGCTACTCCAGCACCAGACAGAGGTTCCAGACATGCTTTCCAAACATACTGAATTTAATTATAGCAAAAAACAGAATATAAACTATGGTTTGAAAAATTTTTAATCTATAGGATTACCCATCAGCCACCAGAGGGCAGATTAATGCAACTGAAATGCACACGGTATGGTATGTAACACAAACAATATGTCCAAGATTTCATGTAATCTAAAACGTTTTGTATTAGCGGTGGCATTGGCATAGCACAGAGGACTGTGCATGGCATGTGTATCCGAATGTTTCCCTACCTCAAAGCCACCCTTCTTCATGCGGCGACAGGATTTGAGGTAGGTTCGGATACGTTTGCGAGCACGTTCTTGGAACTCTGGGAACTGTCGGCTGCAGGACTCAATTATGGCCTGGATTTTCTCTTTGGGCTGCTTTGAGATCGGAACCATTCGGTCCAAATTCTCATCCACAAACAACCGCACAAACATCTGAAAATGGAAAGAAATATTACAGAACAAGAAGAATGAAGAAGAAAAGATTAGGAAGAATCAGAATGCACCTATACTGTACATAAAAAAAAGATATTTAAGAAACATTTGAAAATGAAAGGGATTTTTAGAAATGTAAACTTGTTAATCTTTGAAAGGAAAATATTCATAGAACTAAACCTTGATTTGCACTTTCAAACATAACAAATAAACAAATAAATAAACGTAATTAAATACAAAACCTGATGTATGGCATATTAAATAAAAAATTTTTTTTGAAGGACATCACTCACGTTAAAAGCTTTAAGTCTTTCAGGGTCAAGGCCCTCTGCGTCATTTATCTTGTCGCTGTCGTCATGGTCATCATGATCGTCATCATCATCGTCTATGACTTGAGAGCGACCTGGGGTCATGTCCTCCCCGCACGTGCTCAGTTCTGTCTTCACTGAGTCATAGCTTCCTGAGCTGTACTGAGGGGACTGTAGATACATATGTACATAGAGAGCCACATACAAAATAAATGTACACATTTGTTAACATCATAGCCAGTAGTGGTTCTAGCTTGGGGGTATGGGGGGGGGGGGGGGGGGGGGGGGTATGTGGTATTATGTAGCTAGGGGGGGTCATAGCAGTTACAGACAAACGTCAAAACCTAAACTTAAGCTAAACGAAACTACAACTAAAATACTATTATGCTGATTATTACTTTAGTGACAGTTCACCCAAAAATGATTAATGAGTCATAATTTACTCATCCTCATGTGTTCCACACCTATATGAATTGCTTTTTTCTATGGACCACAAAAGATGATGTTAGGCAGAATGTTAGCTTCCTTTCACCATTCATATTCAATGCATCTTCTTTTAATACAATGAAAGTGAAAGGTGACAAAGAGTAACATTTTGCCTAACGTCTCCTGTTGTGTTCTGCAGAAGAAAGAAAGTCATACGGGTTTGGAACAACATGAGGGTGAGTAAATGAAGAGAGAAATTTCATTTTTGGGTGAACTATCCCTTTAAATACAAATATCTAAGAATTCTTAGAGTGATGTGGAAAAATGTGACTTAGTCTCATACCTTGTTACCATACTCTGTTTTGACAGGGAATTTTCTATTGGGGTCAGGTGGGTAGGATCCAAGCGTCACCCCAGGTAAAAGTCTGTCACTCAGGTTGACAGGCTGTTGTCCCTCTTGTGAAGAAGAGAATGATGAAGTGCTGAAGTCCAGGGGTGCTGCGGCACTGTTACCGTTCACCTCTCCATATGGAACCACCCCCTCAGTTGCAGGAACTCCTCCTGTCACCATGGCAGCACCACCATGCGGAGTCAGTGCAGGAAGACCGTTAGCTGTGCAGCCATTGTCTGAAGAGGAATCATCTGAGAGAAAGAAAGAAAATCTTAATACTCAATAATAAGTTCTGTCATTTTTAACACAACCACATGTTCCAAACTTGTATGACATCCATTCTGTGGAACACAAAGGGAAATGCTGGGCAGAAATGTATGCTCTGAGAGCCTCAGTCACCATTCACTTTCAATGTATGGTAAAAAAGATGGAATGAAAATTAAGGGTGACTGCGACCAACATTCTACCTAACATATCCTTGTATGTTTCACAAAAGAAAGTCAGTCGTATGTGTATGGAGCAACATGAGAGTGAATAAACGATGACAGAACTTTCATTTTTGGGTGAGTTATTCCTTTAATGTGCTGTTTATACTTGATTTGATCCATATAAATTATATTCTTTGGCGTAACCTAATATATTCAGGTTGATTTAGTCATATTAAATAATATTTTTGACTTGAATAAAAACAGACAATTTTAATGTTACCATATGAAGCATATTTTTAGGTTACCTGGCAAATGTTTTTGGTTGTCTACACATAAAGTCACTTTGCACTTTAACTGCATCAATGTATGGATGTGAGGTATAAATATTAATTGTGTGTGTCTACTGGGGGAAGGGGGACAGGCTGTTCCACTTAAATGCTGTGTAATGCAATTTCACTGTGTGAAGATGTGTGTGTGCTAGTATGTACAGGAGAGCAACATTGGGGTCAACTGTCAAACCAGTGGAGGAAGGCAGAGGCGAAGAGAGAGAGAGAGGGGGGGGGGGGGGATGAGTGGATAGTGTGGATCTGTGTGGATAGTAGTCAGAAAAGAAAGATGGGAGGATAAGATGAAACAGAGAGAGAGACGACTCATTCATATCCACTAATTTAGAGAGCAGAATAAGATAGCAAAATAACACATACAAGATTGTAGTAGAACATCCATCAAATAGAGAAACCACTCTGGTGGTGAGCCAAAGCACACTGGCTAAAAAACATACAGTCTCAATATTTGGATGTGGTTAGATGGATTTGATTTGCTTTACAAAGTCTAGATACAGCCTGATCTCATGAAAATTATGTGACTTTGGTGACATTTTTGCAATATTACAGAACGTGGTGGCTCGAGTAGTTTGGAGGTGAAATGTACACTGTTTGGCAATTAAAGTTAAATGTTCTCCCAAACAGATGGGGGTTTTTAAGGCTAATACTCTTATCAATTTAAAATCAAGAAAACCTACCTCCCTACCCAAAACCTTAAATCTATACCTACCCGATAGTGTCAAAATAAGAAATTGCGAGATGCATGCAAGTTTAAGGTTAATGCTCAACAAATATAAATGATGTACCATAAAAAAATACATTTTAGATGAAAAACACAATTACTGAAGCAACCACGTCATTTTGTAGTGCGTATGTCACTTTCAGCACTTTTTTCACATGTTGACTTGCATGTTTTTCTGTGCTCATACCCTGGTCCAGAGTCCTGCACGGGTCCTGTGTTGTAAACCCACACCTGCACCTGCCCCACACTCGTCAACCGCAGTGCTTAACAAAACACCTGACCTGTTATCTGACAGCAGCACTAATTTATAAAGTCCCTGACCCATTTAAAATAAAGACGTGATCCAAATGCACCCGCATTAAAATAAGTTTATGGAGGGCTCCAGGGCAGAGCGGCTGTTACATGCATTTAAAAAAATAGCCTAGGCAGTTTGACCCGCAGTCCATCCGTGCCTATATTTTCGACCCACACCGCAAATGACAATGTCAATATATTTCCACCCGTTACATCAAATATTAGCAGGTCACCCGTACGGGTCCTTCGTGTTGCAAGTGCAACGCTTCATCAGTTGAGATACTATGCAGTTTAATCGCACTCGGACAATCGTGTAAATTATTCATTATGTAAAGCAAATGTTAAAATGGAACAAATCATGCGCTGTAGTACAAGTGTTTTGATGTCATAACATTGGGTGAGGAACAGGGTGAAAAGTAAGTGTCCATTAACTGATAATCTGCCATTTTAATCATGATTTGTGTGAAAGTGAATAAAAGTTGTTGTAGTGGCTCTAGGGTGTATTTCACCAGGAAACTGCCATGATACATATCAACAAATACAACAAGCCATGTAGTTATTAGTAGTTAGTAAGGTTATTGCACCATCTGCGTCCTATTATATAGTTCAGGGGTTGGCAACCTATGGTATGTGTACCAGCATTGGCACGCAGAGGGGTAATCACTGGCACGCCATCAATTGTGAGAGAAAAGTAGACTATTTTATTCATATGAAATTCCGCGCCTGCATTCCAATCTACATCTTGAAGTAATCCTCCCTCATGTTCACGCAGCGTGTTTTCACCCAACAGACTTGAGCAGCGCGTGCAAGCCATTCACACATCACAAGCCGGCAGCGCTTCATTTTCTGTTAATCGCGCAAGTAAACGCACCCGCTTCGGTCAGGCTGCGCGGATGACAACCTACATTCCTTGTTTAATTTTGCTTTCAGAACAACATGTGATGTAATAGTGAAAACACCACTATTAATCCTTGAGATTTCCAACCCAGCATACAGGTACACCCTCCTTAAACCACACTCAAAATTACATTAAACAATTAAAAGAGAAAACATAAACCCACATAGTGGGGTTCAAAAATCTATTCAAAATATGAATTAAACCTGGAAATACAGTTTTAAGATTTTGCAGGTGTGATTCACCGAAAAGAGCTTAAAAGTTTATCTGTAATGTGCGAATAGCTTGCACATGTGATCATGAGGAAGGATTACATCAAGATGTAGATTGTAATCCAAGTGCGAAAAACTACATATACTGTAATAAAATAGCTAGCTCCTCTCTCGCTGTTGCTTGCGGACTAGTGATTATCCCTCTGTGTTATTGAAAAATGTATGACATAATATAATAAGAAAGAAATATTTAAGATTCTACACAATTTCGTGATCTGTAATCAAATAAGCAAATTTGTGACATTAACTGTGTTAACTCATTATATACAAAAAGACAGGTTGTCTTTCGTTAAAGCACTTTCACAAGTTGCTCTGTGAAAATTCACTTGCAAGATTTTTCACATGTGGGTTTTGCACAACTTTTTCATTCAAACTGTTATTCTGATAATATCATTTGTAATGAAAAATAAGCGATTAAAATAGAAAACTGCAAAATAGATACATTTACACAAGTGGACTCAAACTTTGGAAAATCACATACATGGGAAAGGTTTTTTTTTTTTGTTGGGGGGTTTGTTTGTCAGCACAGCCATTGACCAGGAAAATAGGTTGCCAACCCCAGCTATATATAGTCCACTCGATGAAGCATCAGAGAAATAAACAAAAACAGTACATTCATAAGAAGTAGTGTAAATAAATTGTATAGAATAGAAATATGGACACACTCCTTTTATATACTTAGAAAATGGTATACCTGTCAGGATTTGGATGTAAACCCCATTAAATTATAGGGAATGTTTTATTAATCATTTTCATCTACTGGCACACAACTCATGACTAGTATTAATAGTGAATGAGCTCTGATGGGTGGGTGTTAATGGTATGGTGTGGGTTAAATCATCATCATTCTCGCCCTGTGTGTCTCTAAACAGCACCCTGTCTGCTTTGAATCAAGGCAGGGATCCATCTGTGCATGGGTACATTGAGAATGGGTACAGGACACCAAAGAGCCCTATTATAGTGCAAAACACCAGACCTGAAATTAATCATAAACATCCCATAATACAACCACACCAGGCAATGCAACACAGCTAAATTACAAAGCACATTTGTTTAAACAATGTCAGTTTGTATGTGACAGTAGAAGGAATGTTCATGTCTGTGGGAGGTGTAGAACACATTACTTCATTCAAAAATCACAATTTTTGTGTAATAACAATGTCATTAATGTATGTGTGTGTGTGTGTGGGCGAGTCTTTCCCTACAGTCCAGTCTGAGCAAGATTACAAAGGATTAGCCCACAAAGAAGCAACCCAAGCTGCTTCCCCCTACTCTGCACCCATAAGATCCTCGACTGTCCCAGCAGCCATTTTAAAACATCTCCTCCTCCCCTCTCCCTACCCTCATCCAAGAAGGAAGTGTGTTCAATTCAGAAAGGGACTGAAGACAACAACCCTGACATCTTGCAGTTGTGTTCTGGCCAAAGATTACTGTTTACATTCTGCATCAGAGACCATTATATATTATATTATCTATTATAGAATCTAATTTGTACATTTGTTAGCTTGAGCAATGTAACCAATTGTGCAAATAATTGCAGTGGCAAAAAAAAAGCATTTAAATGAGTGTATATGCTTGTCTGCAAAAATGTAAAGTTAAATTAAATTTTTTTTTTTTTTTTTAAGATCTGATCCACAGATTTGTGTTTTTCATTTATTTTGTTTGTGGTGGCACACGAAAATGAGTACCAAAGAAACATCACCTGACAAGTCTTTTTATGGTTTCCTAATGTCATCGTTTTCCAAAGTATGCTGTAATGGAGAGCATTTTTGAACGTTTTTGGTGAAGGAAAACACTGTTCCAGTGTGAATGAGAACAAGTAGGTATAGCTACTGGCAAATGAAAACGCATTAGTGTGGACATGGCCACAAAAAGTTTTAGAAGCAAAGCGAAAAGCATTGCTAGTTATTTGGAATTATTTGAAATTTGTTAAATGCTGTGATGCTATAAATTCTTTTACTCAAAATGATTAATTACGATATCAAATAATTGTGATTTTTGTCATAATGTAGCAGCCCTACAAGCCACCATCTTTCAAACAACGGAGATCCACAAACATTATAGAAGTTTACACTTAAGATTTTCACATATATGACCAAAATGCAAAAAACAAGGCCGCCTCAGCATGGCTTCGCACACCCCAGACATCCATTTAACCGGCATCTGTCCAGAACATAATGGAAGAGAGCAAGAGAGACTAGAGTACTGGGAAAAGGGCTATAATGGGCCTTCAGGCACCTCTTAAACATCAGCTACAAGACACTTATCAGACTCTTGCCAACCATAAGTCTTCACTGATAAACCCTGACAAACATCGGTGGTGGCTGCTATTTCAATGAAATACACAGCTAACAATATACACAGTGTGAGTGGTAGAAAGTGTGAGATAGAGAGAGAGGGCAAGAGAGACAGGGAAATAATACCTTCCTCCTGTTTAATGCTGGGCTGTGGGGGTGTAGGCATCCTCTCCGTGTATGGGGTGGTGGGGCTGCTTGGCTCTGCGGCTGGAGCACGTTCAGTAGAGACCCACGCGGGCTCAGCCATGTCCAAATCCTCACTGCTTACCGAAACCTCATCCTGTATGAGAGAGGGAGAGAGAGAGTAGGGAGGAGGAGGAGGAGGAGGAAGTCAGAGCTCAGGATATTCTGTGCACAAAATGAAGCTCACCCACCCCACTATTGCCAGGATTCTCCCATGTTTTAAGCACATGATCTTCACACAGCCAAAGTCCACAGCTCAACTACCAGACCTGTATGAAAATAAACATGCTCTCTTTTCCACATTTGCTGTTCTGAATTATATAGTTCACCATTGTGCTATATAAGGGATGTAAATAAAATAGAAAAAAACTTGCTTTACAACCTGTTTTTCAATTTTTTCTTCAGTCCCTTGTTATGTTGTAACATAACAATTAGATACAGTATCCCTGTGTATCTGTTCCTGAGAAAACTCCACATTCTGAGATGAAGGATGGGAAGAGTGGAATGGGAATGGACAGAGGGAGGAGACTCTTAAATAATGAGTGACTATGAGGGGAGTTATTTTTAACCCTGTTGGATCCAAAACCCAAAAGAAGTACAACTTATAGTGTAAAAAGTGGTAACCTGGAATTGTTACCTTAAGGAGCTTTTTCTACTTGATCTAACAATTAACATGAGTTTTGATGGTGTAGCATTATGCATTCAAGTTGATTCAGTGATATTAAATAATAGTTTTACTTGAATAAAATGACTAGTTAATTTAGATGTGACCACATGAAGCATATTTTGTAGGTTGTCATTTTTCAGTGTTGCAAGGAGAGAAGAAATGTAATATAATGTATTATATTACACATTGGTTGAAATACTACATACAGTATATTTCATGCAGTATATTTATCTGACTTTAAGCATTTGTGGAGTAAGTTTGATTACCAAGGTTATTAAGCTATTTTATCACACTAAAAATATGTAAACGTGAGGATTGTTTATGTCTTGTAGCTTTACTTTTGAAACAGTGAGTATTTTAATGTTTATAGATTGGCCCTAATAAATTCCGAAGTGCCTTACTGTAACCCAGATTTTTACAAGTAGAAATACATTTTTGTGGTAATCAACAGACTGTCACAAATGCTGTTGATTGAGCTTAACTTGTATTGAAGCTGGAATATTCCTTTAAGTCATTGCATGCATTACCACACTACAGGACCATAGGAGCACCAATGGGAGGAGTAGTATTGTGATTGTGAGTTTGAGCATGTTTACAATCAATACAACTGTATGCTTCTATTGTTCCTTTCATAGCTGGTTTATTTCATAGCATCTTCATTTCGGCCAACATATGGGACGTCCCGGCTAATACATGACATTTGGCAACCCTAATGCACACTGACACTGTTTGTGTGTCTGTCAGCTTAGTTAGTTTACAGTCATAATTCGCTTTCTATAAAAACAACATAAATCTATAGTATGTCCCCATTTGAGAAGTGTGTGTGCCAGAATAAGAGCAGTTCCACTTTTAGCACGCTTATGGCACAGCAAATCACACCGTGATCCTTGCTGTCACCTACGCTATAGGAGTGAACACACCTTTCTACCTCTGCCGTTGCCATGATGATGAAGCTATGAGAAAGTTCATTGTGATTTCGAGCAGGTTTTAGAGCTTCTGGTGAGGCTACACATCATCATCAACCAACACAGCCTCCTGTCCCCTTCTCAACCCCTCCTCAAACATTCCATGAAAAACCCACAATATAGTGCTCACCCTGTGCCTCCCATCTGCTCAGATCAAACCCTGTAGGCTGATCTTGTAGCTGTTAAAGTCAAGCATCCACCCCCACCCATCTATATGTATGCCACTTCCTCATTTTATCACAAACAAACCCTCATTTCACTTTAACCATCCCCCTCTGCAACAATGACCCTCCCCTTCTATACAGGACCTGATATTTAATTCATTACATCTTTTCTCCAAAAGACTCCTCAGTTCAGCCCCTGGCTAACTTTAAAAATTATATAAATAATTGTAGGGATAGTCTGTCATCATATACTCATCCTCATCAAATATAAATTGTAGCTTCAGTCACCAACCACTTTCAATGCTTTTTTTCTCCATACAATGAAAGTAAATGTTGACTGAGGTTCTGAACAACATAAGGGGTGAGTAAATAACTTTTTATTTAAAGATTAATTTTGGATGAACTATCCGTCTACCTTTTTAATAAGGCATGAAAATTAAAAATGAATGAAAGTTACGAATCCATTCAATTTATTTTTCACATTACCACGAGAGATACTCTCTCTCTCCCTGCAAGAACACTAACAAACAATCAACTAGTAAGGCCTCTACATAACATGTGTCCCTGGATCCCTGTTTATCATTACCATGGCAACCTGAAGAGTAGAGAGGGCTGAAAGAATGTTATCATCTAGTGAGGCTCAAGAGAAAGTGAGAAATGCAGGTGTGTGGATGGAGATGTGTGTGCGTGTGACAGAACACACATACACAACAAAGGAAAAAGTCACTCTGATTTCACTCAAAACCGTCACTGTAAATTGCCTCTCCAAAGCTCAGCAGTTACACATAAAGCACTCACAGGATCACTTCCGCTTTTGATCTTTGCATAGTGTTGGGGATTTTACAGTTAAGACCCCCCCCCCCAACTAATCAAAAATGTCACAAATGTCCTTATGTAAAATAAGACAAGTTTGATCAATTATTGTTGTAGATTAAAGTTAAATGGGTCATATCATATTTATTTTATATTTATTTTAATTGTCATATTTATTCTCCAAGCTCACATATAATGTTAATTCCACCACCAGAGAGAGACAACCACTCTCAGAATAAAATGTATATGCATTGTATATTAAACAATTTAATAGTGAATTTATTAGCACTTTGATGAAACTATGAAGAACTAACTGTTGTTAACTATGTCCAACAAACCGTTGTTATTGCTACATACTCTATCTTCTCCATGGTCTCTTTCATATTCGTGAGCATGTTCTGATGTGCCAGCTCCAACCTTGACATGATCATATTCTGGTATTGTGTATTCAGGCTCAATGAAGTCCATCAATTTACAGAAGCCTTTTCCCACAACAAAACTGAGTGGTATCATGTCTCTTGCTGCCATCTCTGAAATAAGCTAAATAAGACGGGATCACAGAGGCGGCGAGTTGAAGTGAATGACGTGATGGGCATTGGCTTGCTTCGGCTAGTCTCTCCTATGCTAACACCTATGTGTCTGTGCTGAATATGGTTACACATGGCTCCAGTGGAATTATTATATGCCAGTTTGACGACATAGCTTACATAAAACATTTCAGTTTTCTTCTAAGTCAAAATACTCCCACACCTTGCTCGTCTTTCGAGTGATGATTTCTGAGCCCGTCGCGATATGACACAAAGAATACGCATGCGAGATCAGAAGTAAAATAAAAAGATTTAGTTTCTGCTCAAGATACACTTTTAAAAATAATGTATTTTTTTGTTAAAACATTTTATTTTAATGTGTTATTTAAAAAAAATTACAAAAGTAACATTAAAATGACAGTAATTTGAACAATTCTTGTGTACTTATTTTGTGTAATCGTTATTGTTTTCAATGTCGACTAGTAGCAGCTGTACCATGTAGACGACTAGTCTCGTACATCACTAATTTCACCATCTCTCTGAAGCAATTCACAGATTCAGATCATGACAGGCGTTCATTCGTAAAAGTGCTTTCACACTGCCCTGTTGAGCTGTGAACCAAAAATGAATGCATGTGGAAATGCACACATAGTATGCATACTATAAACATGGATACGTTTTATTTGCAGGATTGCCCTAAAGAGAAATTGTTCTGAGAGTTCTTCTGAGGTTTGTTTAAAAGGTTGATATATGTGGTGTTGGCTATAGGTAACAAGTGGGGCATTAGTAATACAAGGAATGGGAGAGATAAAGAAAGAACAAGAGAGGTGCAATAAAAGAACAATGCAGGGTTAGGTATGAAAATGTATTTCAGTCCTAAAACAATAAAGGGGGATAAGAGGATGATGGAGACAACATTCCTATCAAACAATCATAGTCCAAACCTATCAGCTAGGCCTACCCCTACAATCTGAGATAATGATCTGTTGATAAGAATGTTGTTCAAGCCCCTGCCCAAGCCCTAAGTCTAACCCTGAAATCAGGTTGATAGAAATGTTGTCCCAGTTTAACAAGGATGTTGATCTCCAAACATGCCCTACTTAGGTACATCACTTTAAGTGAGATGTTTATTGTTTAAATCAAGCAACACTGATCTAAACTACTTGTGATGCAGAGACATAATGAAACATGATGAAACATGTACAATTTTTAACATGCATATTATTTTGAACACTGAGGACAAATATCGCCAACAAAGCGCAGAAATGGCAATGCTAATAATAGGTCTTTCAATTTTAGGATTTACAAAAGGGTAACTTAATATAGTTGTTCAGATATCTTCCCAGCAGTCTCTGATTTCTGTCATATGTGACCATGTATTTTTTTCTGTCTATCCAACTCCCACGTCCACAGTCCAATAGTGATAAAATGCTATTTTTTTAATTTAAAGGAATATCGCAGGTTCATTACAAGTTATGCTCAATCGACAGCATTTGTGGCATAATATTGATTACCACAAAAAATAATTTTTAATTGCCACTCCTTTACTTAAAAAAAATAAAGATCTGGTTTATAGTGAGGCATTTACAATGGAAGTGAATGGGGGCTAATCTTTGAATGTTAAAATACTCATGGTTTCAAAAGTATAGGCACAAGACATAAACAATATGTGTGTAAACATGAGTTTAGTGAGATAATATCACTTACTAACCTTTTCTGTGTAAAGTTAGAGCCAATTTAAAAAAAATTGTTGCTATGATGTAATGTCAACAAACCATAAAACCCTAAAATGACAATTAGAATTTAAAGTATTTGATAGCTCAAATAACATGAGTTTTAACAGTATAAATAATGTAAGTACTTTTATAAAATAAGCATTCAATTTCTGCCTTAGTTTAAACCCTCCAAAAAAAATTGGCCACATTCACTTCCATTGGGCTTAACTTGTATTGAACCCCAAATATTCCTTTAATTGGTAGTGATACAACAGCGCCCTCTAACCATTGTCCTGTGACATGCCTACTCTCATCCACAGCATACTGTACATAGCACCTGCAGTACCTAGGAGTATTTGCTAAAGTTATCTAGACTGGGTTCATTAGTGCCCAGTATATAAATAAACCATCCATACCTTTCAAAATGACCAGCCAAGCAGCATTTTATAATTTTACATTCAAACATTCTATTTTACACTGCCTTGTTTGCGAAGTGAGTTCTGGAAATGTGAAACAAACATACAAACAAACAAAAATAAAAGCTAAAATAAACAAAAATAAAAATACAGAAAATAGATTCTGCTTTACACTGCCTTGTTACCGCAGTGGGTTCTGCTTCAAAACAAAACAAAACAATAATCGTTAAAATAAACAAAAAATAAAAGCTAAACACATAATTCAGGTCTGTTTTAAAGGATTCCTGTTTCTTCTGGACAATGCAGCATGTCACAGGTTCTGTACATGGTTAAAAAATGGTCTAGACTTTTCTCAGGTTGTTTTATGCTCTAAATTTAACATTTGTAGGCTTTCTAATTAAGATGTCATTTATTCTGTAATGTATTTTATCTGAGATGCAGACGAGAGTGAATTTATTATTATTTTTTTTTATACCTTTTCTGTTAGCTGTAGATACCTTTTACCCACTGTCAGTGTATCCTGGTGCTTGGTCTTTCTTATAATGTATGAGCATATTCTACAGACATGCTCTTCAGTTAAAGCTACATAATTCCATCCATTTTCTGTGTTCTATTTAGTGCTATAAGGAACTGTAGTTCACAAGGATGGGTTTGTGTGTTAACCATCATTAACCAACTCATTTATATAGCACAGTGACCCATAGACACATCCATCTCTTGCTTTTCCAGGCATCCACAAATACGGTTGCTGAGGCAACCATGTCTATAACAGTTTACCTTGACAACCACATATTGTCCTTTTCAGCAGTTTCTTTGAGCTGGGTGACATTTACATTAAATTCTTTGCCCAGATACTGAGGTAAATTTAACCTGATGTTACTGTACTAAATTATAATTTGGTACATCTAAAATAATCAGTAAGAATCAGCTTTTGGAGCTCTCAAAAAAACTCAAGAGCAAAAACTATTTAAACTCCAAACCAACCAAACCAACAACTTCGATGTACTATTAGATGATGCACTACTTCATAATTTATTGCCTCTCCAATGCTCTGTTTCTCACTTTCTTTCACCTACCTGATCGTTGCTAGTCATGCACTGTAGTTTCAGTTGTTTCAGATAGGTGGCAGTGAGAGGCATATTGTAATCAATGAGGTCTGGTACCAAGGAGGTGGGACGGTCGTTCTCTGTGGGTGGAAAACAAAGTGCTTTACATGTCAGTCATTAAACTATAATAATTTGTATTCAAAAAGAATTCAAAGTGACTTTAATATGAAAGAAATAAGGCAAAATTTTACATTAAAAAAAATAAAAACAAAACCATAGACAAGGACAGGGATAAGCCTTATTTTTGAATTTGCTATTACCCATGAAGATTTGTAGATATATCAATAAGCTTCCTTTCATTGGTGACAAACACAATAAAATAAAACATTTAACTGTGTTTGGTAGCACTTTCACTGATGTGATAAAATATATATATATATATATTTTTTTTTTTACTAAAATAATAGCTAAAAGTTTCTGTGCTACCAAAAACATTACATTTGCTACTTCTTATGAAGATTTATAAGTATAGAATTCATAAGCCTCCTTTCACTGATGTGATAAAATAAAATATATTGTGTTTGGTAGTACTTTCATGTATGTGATTACAACAACAACAACAAAAATGTCATTGTGTTTAGAATCACCTTCATTGACATGATCAGATAAAATAATGGTAACACTTAACAATTCCAATTCCATTCCAAGATTCCATTTGTTAACATTAGTTAACAACATAAGTTAACATGAACTAACAATGAACAATAAGCATTTATTAATCTTAGTTAATGTTAATTAAAACATATCCTAATACATTTTTAAAGCAAAATATATATTAGTTATCCTTAGTTAATGCAATATATACTAACATGAATTAACACTGAACAATTGTATTTTAATTAACTAACATTAACTAATATTAGTAAATGCTGTAGAAAATATATTGTTGATTGTTTGTTTGTGATACCCTAATGCATTAACTAATATTAACAAATGGAACCTTTTTGTAAAGTGTAACCAAAATAATTAAGAAAAATAAGTTTTGAATTATATTTCTGTATTACTAAACACATATTCTAAAATTTCTATCACTTAAGAAGATATAGAATACATTAGCTTAAAAAAATTATGCAAAAATTATGACCTAGCAGAGCAGGCGGGTGCACCATTCTTAACCCCTGTAGGCAGGAGCTGATCAACAAATTCACTATTCCATGTTTGTTTATCATTCAATATGTACTGTACAAATGTCGCAAGATCAGCTCTCCCCCACACGCCAGTCTGCATGTGCATAGGAGAAAATCAAACTTATCTGTGGCTGAGTGTGAATTAGTCACATCAGTCTGTGACTAATGGCAGACAGACGTCATGTTTGTGCAGACAGCTAACTTATAGCAAATGGAGTATATTATCTTTGCAGTGGGAAAACGACCCAAAATCTATAATTCCTTCTAATTCTACTTCAGGAAAGGGCGATTAAGTCATAAAGCACTATGATAATCATGAATCCATGCAATACAGTTTTAATTTTAACAGCAGTTATGCGTCTGAATTATATAATGATGCTAATATTCAGACAGAAGACATATTTGAAGGTGAACTGCTTGTTTAATCTCAATGGACAGTCTGCTATGTTGTGTCCTACGGGAGTTGATAGCATTTTTCCTCTGGTGTTATTTGTGATTTCTTCTTTTTGTTAATCTGATGATTAATGTGGGAAGTGCATGGGTAAGATTATACAGACATTAATTACAAGTGGCCTGTAGAACTCTGGAGTTTTAGTCTTGCCTCTGTGCCTCATCAAAAAGAGTGTGAGCAATAAAGATTTTGGAAATGTTGTCCTCCTAATTATTGCTAAAGAGGGACCAACTCCCAAAACTTGAATTAATGATAAAATTATCAAAAATCAACCAATTTACTCAGCAGGAAATATGCTTTTAAAAATTTGACACAAAGATATATAAGGTTCAAAAGGACTAAAAATGACAAATACAGAGATGAAACTTCAGGGACAGGGTCTGACCTTTGAACTCTGCCGTGCTGGGATTGATGTGCATCCTTTTTTGGCATTCTCCACAACTCATCAGGAAACGGGTCACCGCCTCACGTGGAAGAAATGCGTAGGTCTCTGCAATCTGACAATCAATATGGAGAGGAATGCAGTCAAGAAACATTTTAGTAGAGAGTAAACAACTTGAGTAGAGGCTGAACATAATAGTTACTGACACAAATGCAAGAGTTTGTGAATTTGATTTTCACACTTACCAAAATGAACACTCGCAAGTGCTAAATACTTCTGCTAACTTAGGAACTGCAACATAACACATTATTTCAATTTAATTTAAAACAATAGTCTGACCCTCAATGATTTGATGCAAGTGGTTTAAAAGAAAACAAACCAAAAAAAGTTAATTAAAAACTTCATTGCCATAACAACGTAACAATGTAAATCCTAAAACGACTGTAAAAAATGGCATTTGAAGACAGATAAAATAAAACATAAACGATTATCAGAAGAATTTATAAAATGATATGCTTTATATTTCTGCCTTTAAACCCTTCAAAAATTGGCCCCATTCACTTCCATTGTAAGTGCCTGATGATGCGAGTGACCCAATGTCCTGTGCTGTTTGTCACTGTAGAATTGAGGGCATGGTCGAGTGCCCATCTGGTGAGAGAGAAAACGGTAAGATGATTTGTTCTACCTGAGATGATTTGTGACCATTTCCAGATAGAGATAAAAGATGGCCCAGTACACCAAAAGTGAGGCTGTAGCGTTGCGCTGTAATGCAAGTGAGTTTTGAGTCGATTAAAAGACATTCCTGTGTTGGAATCTCATCTCCCGCTTCCTCCATCACTGGGCACTGTTCGTGGATGTGTCCTGGCTCCCCACAACTCTAACAGACTTGCACAAACCTCATGCCCACACCAGTGGCGGCAGCTTCTCCCACCTGAGAGGAAGAATTGGTGAGAGAAACAGGAGTGTTATTACACATTCGGACCACCGGTCTCGAGAGTTTGTTCCACCATTTTCGGGGGAACGGAATAGGTCAGAAGGAAGCAGGGCAGGGACCACAGAGAGAGAGAGAAAGAAGCAGGGTATGCCGCTAAATGGTGCTCCACCAACTGCACTGCTTCATCCAGCGATGCCGGTCGGTGGCACTGGACACACTCTGCAGTTCCTTTTGGTAGTTGGGAGATACATTTTGTTACCATGAGATCCATGACACCCCCAACATCGCTAGGCTCCTCAGCCAGCACCCATCGATGGCAGGTGTCATGGAGCTGTTGAAAGCAAACAGGCATCTAACTTCGCTCTGTGTCAGGAATCGGAACCACTGGTGATGCTCTTTGAGACTGCAGCCGACCCGCTGCAGAATGGCTTTCTTCAGCTAAGGATACCTCAGGAGGTTGTCAATCGGAAGTTGTGGGGCCGTGAGTTGGGCCTCCCCTGTCAGCAGCAGTAGGAGGTGGACTGCCAATTTCGCCTGCGGCCATTCCAGAGCTTGGACCTCCAGAAGGGCCTCCAGATCATCATGCGCCCCCATCTTCACCAGCATCACATGGGGGTTTGCTGCTGCTGGGTGCTGCACACCAAGGTATGCCGGGATACCAAGCTCTGCATGAGGGCCTGGTGTTGATCCTGGTGGATGCTGGGATTGGAACACTTCCTCCAGTGGCGAATATGACTCCATAGCAGCGTACCTTCCTCCTTATCCCGGGTTTCGGCATCAGTATAACAGATGCTCGTATTTGGATCAAAAGGAGGAAGCAGGAGATGGCGATTCCAACACAGGAATATTTTTTAATCAACTCAACACTTATTCACTTTTCAGTGCAATGGTACCGCTTCACACACACACACACACACACACACACACACACACACACACACACACACACAAACTCAAGGCTCTACAATATAAAAGATCAACTGCAGCAGCCAACACACATGCGGCTTTTAAGCTGGGAACTGGGCTTTCGGTGGATTGGGCCATCTTTTATCACACCCGACTCTCACTGTGATCATGGAAATGGTAATTAGTCACAGCTCATCTCAGGAGGATGTCCTTACCGCTTCCTCTCTCCCCAGACGGGCGCTCGACCACGCCCTCACCTCCAGAGTCACTAATAATGGAAAAACACCTTAATAATCCCACTTATATATTTTTTATAATAAATAAATAAATTAAATGTTCAAAAAACATTCTCATGGTCAGTAAGAAAAATTTATGACAGGTAAATATTTTCAATTCATTCAACACTGGCAGGTGTGGTAAAAAAATTGTTCACTGAAAAATGAAAATTAATTCATAATTTACTGACCATCATGTTGTTCCAAAACTGAATGACTTTCTTCCATGGAACACAAAAGGATATGTTTGGAAGTATGTTAGTCTCAGTCACCATTCTTTTTCATTGCAGCTTTAGTTTTTTCCGTACAATGAAAGTAACTGGTGACTGAGGCTCCAATACCTCTTTTGTAAAAAACAAACAAACAAACAAACAAAGTACTTCAGATTTGGAACAACATTGGTGGATAAACAATTAAAAATGTTTGGGTGAACTATCCCTTTCATTTGGACCCTGCTTGAAACAATATAAGTGCTGTGTTTTCTAAGTATTTTCTATTACAACTGACAACTAACAATGTATTCTTTACTATGCCTTCCATTCTCTCTCTTTTCCAGGCTCCTACTCTTTATGTCCATGTCCCTTCTCCCTCTCTACATTTTTGCTTTTGCTCTCTTCTCCTGAAGGCTTTTTTGTGCACGACCTTCACACAGAAAGGGTGATCGAGCAGTAGGAATGGCAGGACCACCTCCCTCCTCCCCCTTAGGCTGCACAGAGGGAAAAGGCCACCCAGGAAAAACAGCACCTGCCAGAATGCCATGCTCCCAGACTACCCCCTCCTCCCAGCCTGGCAGGGCTGGTCTCTGTGGCCTGCTTGTGCTATGAGACCTGACAGCTAGGCTCTCCAGGGCACTGGCTGAGGAGAAGTGAACGTTGCCCCAAGGACATGGTGCAGCCCCTGTTATCATCTCCCCACACTCAAAACACACATGCTCACACACAAATATCTCTTTGCATCCCTAATTAAGAAGATACTTTATTATTGGGGTGGTCACTTTCTCTTTATGTGTCTGTCCCAATGATTGCATCCTACTCTGTCCAAGTCAGTCCATGAAAGTCTAGTATGGCAATCCTGATAGTTCATGTGTAAAAACTCAAATTCCAAAGCCACAGAAATGTACAGAATCTCAGTCAACCAAGGAGTTGTGTCATAGGTATCCCTTCAGTAACCAAGATCTATATGAATACAGCATCTTTGCAGTTACACGACACCGTAAGAGGGCAGTATGCAGAAAGCAGCTGTCTGAGAGGTAGTAAGGACAGTAGGGCTGATCTTCAATCAGCTACAGTAATTTAAGTAATGACTACTGTGGAGTAGACTGATATAGATTATATCAATTATAATATATATTATATACTTCATTTAAGAGGATGAACAAGTGAAATTAGTTCTTACTCATATCCCTGCTCTTCATTACACTGGAATCCAAAGTTGTACAAAGAGCTCCACAATTAATTCAACAAATAATCAAGATTACAATTACAGGTTCCTGAATGTTTCACACTCAACCCCCAAAGCACTAAGAAGAAGCACTCAGAGGAAGATTTGAAACAGTATTTAGCTGTAGTGAGTGTATGGTTCATTATAGCGTGGACTATGTCATCAAAATGTGAACTCTGAGGAGGACCGCATGGGTTGAGGGTGACATTTGGGAATAGGCCATGAATGGAGATACTGTAGGAGGATCTTGTAAACCACCAATCACAGTCAGTCATGGCTGGTTACAGCAACTCAAAGTCAGTTCAGTAAGAGCTAATCAAGCCAATCATAGAGTGTCTCAGCCAATCACAGCTGATTCCTGAAGATGGTAGCTAGTCAGTGAGAACTGAGGGTGTTCTGATTTCTGCTTGACTGACAATCCAGCAGTATTTGGAAGTTCAATGTGTGCCAAATGTCAAAAACATAGCTATCAGGCAATTAATTGCTTTAATTAGGTGATTAGCACAGAGCTGATTGGGGGCTGGAACCCGAAACCTGATTTCACACACCGATGCTGCATTTCCTTCAAAGTCGGATGTGGAATTTCCAACATGATATCTCTGATCTTCGTCAATAAATGCATTACATTGCCTGATGCACGGAAGATTACACGTAAGCGAACAAAACTGGGAAAATGTTCCCATTAGCCTACAGTGGCTTGTGTTCAGCTGTCAACAGAGAAATCTCCTAGCAACCAAATTGATAAGAAATGCTGCAATTGTAGCATGTTGTACAGGTGTACGACTGTCAATACTGAGTGTAATCAGAGACTATTTAACTCCAGACAGAGCACTTGTAATGAATGGGAAAAATGGCGAATGTAGACAAGGAAGTCCCACCTTACATTTAAAGGAGCTAAGCTATTAGATACAGACATATAGTCAGTCAACTCGAGAATGTGCATGTGCATTTGTTGGAACAGTCTGAAAACAAGTGTTTTTTAGCATATTCCAAGTTGAACAAGCACAATTTATGATACATTGTTGTCCGATTTTACTGTGGAATTTAAATTTTATTTGATTGTAATTTTGACCAAGCATTTTGGAGATTTCAGTCTTTCCCAATGAATGTAGATAGGAGCTGTTCATGTTTGTATCCATAGAAAATACAGTAGCTGCCTGGGAGTGTTCCTAAAATGGCCACTGAGTGGATTGACTAGCCTTGAATAGGACTTTGGACTTGGAATGTTTTGAACATCTGTCTCTGCAAACGCTTCTGAATTATCCTAAAATGTAGAAACTTTGACTTATTGCTGGATATTACTTAATGAAAGTTAATGTTTATCATTAATTCTGTAAATCTCCTTAGGTGCTAACCTGACTGAAGATTTCCGCATGAGTTTCGAAGTTGGAAGTCCAACTTCAAGTGGTGTTCCATTGTACTTCTCCAAGTAAATAGTTGGAAATTCCAACTTTCTGAGTTGAATGGAACTAGGAATTAGGAATCATAGATTCCTAATATAATCAAGCACGTGTATAATCAAGCAGGCTCAGTGAGCACTTACACATTTTCTACATACCCCTGTAAGATTAATACAGTATATGTTAAGTCTATTGTGTGTTATATGTGTTCTGATTTAATTGGATCAGTTGCGAAGCATTAGGCTGTACCACATTTCAACTCTTTTTAATGACCAAATAATAATCAACATACTGTAACTCAATAAAACCTATTCTTAATGTATATGTGTTAAGAAATGCAATATAGCCTGCTTAAAATTACTCCCTACACCAAATACCTCAAAACACACCAGTGCAGTCTCATAGAGCAAATACAGTGTAATGCACCACATTAAAGCTTATGATATAAAATTTAAAAGTGTTGCATGAGTTCAATGTTAGTGCATTTGGTCCTTTAGATTCAGTCAGTAATTTGTTTATGCTTGTTCCTGAATTTTCCTCCCCCTTTATTCACCAGTGCCTCAGATAAAGGAGAGGAGAGTCACACACGCAAACACAGCTCCCTTTACACCAGACTGGTGGTAGAGAAACCACTCTTTTCATGAGTACCAATGGAAAAGAAATTGGACTGAGATGTTTTGAAATTATGGAGAAATAGTGTGTCTGCTTTTATCTCCTTTAAATATGACAACAACAAAAAAACGACTCTCTTTATGTTTTCAAGACCTCTCAGATTTTTCAGACAGTCATAGAGGGAGAGAGAGAAAGAGAGATAGATAGTGAGAGAGATGACAGAAAATAGAAATATGCAGAGGTGATGTGTAGGTCGACTCACCTGCGAGCTGGGCGAGTGAAAAAAAGATTTTTGACTGGGTTGAGCATACTGTATGCAGTTGGATTTTAAGATGAATCTCAAGACAACTTTTGAGATCATATTTCCCCTCAAAATCAAAATATTATTTTGCATTATGAAATATCTAATATGCTGTATATAGAATTGTTTTACTGTGTACAGTAAAAACTACTGTATTATGAGAATCTAATGGCAGAAACAAAAGGTACACTAAAAGTACTAAAGTACTAAAAGTGAGTAATTAAAAACACATTTTAAAAGTAAAATATCTGGATTAATTAGCATACTGAAAATTTGGGGGGTAAAATACCTTGTGTCATGGAGTGTAAAAAACGGAAAACCAAAAATGCATGATTTTCTTATTTAATAATATAATATCTTGTTTTTCATTTGATCTTGGGATGAAATGTAAGACATGTTTTCCTGAGATTCACTGACAATTCAAGAGAACTCATAGAAAATTAGCCTTGTCGGTTAAAAAAAGAATACAATAAAACGTATGTATACTGATATTAAATGAGCAAAAAGTGTAGCTATAGGTGTTTCAATTGTATTGGGTTTAAATACGTTTTTGTCCTGCAGGTGTCTGCTTAAGTCTATGTTCTTATGATGCTCTTAACACTGTACATCTACAAGCATTTTCAAGTACCACTTAAGTTACGATGCCTTTGGGAAATGGGCCCCAAAACTAAGATGAATCATAAGATGGAGTCTACAATCTATAGGCTTACAATGATTTGGGAAATGAGGCCCTAGCCAGTACATCACTAGTATGCACCAGTTACTACATTTACCGTTAATTTATTATAGAACCCTCAGACTAAAGTCATGAAATATTATTTATTTAAAGTAATAATAGCACATAAGTGCAACAGGTGTTTCAAGATGGCTGCTGTTGTCCCGGCAACAGCCTACACTCATTACAGTTAACTATTCAAATGTTCTATTTTAAAGTTGGTTGTGCGATCATTAGAATAAAAAGTTTGAGGACAGTGTTCGCTTGCGCACACCTCAAATACAAATCAAAATTTGTTTTAACAATTTCTTACTCATGAAAACGGTGAATGAAATTTACATTATGATGCATGACAGCAATTAACAACAATAAATACCAAGGTAGTAATAATATATCATAATTAAGAGAATTAAAAAATAGATATATTCTGTCATAATTTATGCACCCTCATGTTGCTCCAAACATGTTTGACTTTCTTTTTTCCATTGATCACAAAAGGAGATGTTTGGCATAATACCTCAGTCATTATTCACTTTAATTGCATCTTATATCCATTCAATGAAAGTGAGTGTGACTAAGACTAATGGTCTGCCTAACAATAATTACTCTGTTAACGTTCTTTAATTGCAAGATAAAGTAAAAGTACATATTTGTAGTGACTGCTGTTTATGTATTAGAATGAAGGGTCGTGTCTCACCGCCTTGTAGGTCTTCTTTTGGCCGGCATGTTTGGGCGCTCTACCAGGATCTGCCCCCATCTCAACGTGCATGGCATAGATGATATCAAAAAAATCTTCCACCACAGCGACTCGCTTCAAAGAACTGTCCTGGGTTGCCCCTCCATCTGAACACTGCAGAGAGAAACAGAGAGGGTGATTAAAGCTTAATAGAATGCAACAGTAAAATACTAAAAGACAGCAATTTTCAATAAACAGTGAAATTTATCATAAATATTCATCTGAATAAACAAAACTTCCACAAAGTAATATAGTTTATTATACAGTTGTAGGAGTTTGTGGTAACCAAGCAACATTGCAACTTGTATTGTAACCACTGATCTATATAGATAGGTGATTGTAACTAATATAGAATGTGTGCTCAAAGATGTGCATTTGTGGTCATTTTACAATGGCTTTGAACTTAGATCATCTGTCGGACCTGGAACTATTCATTTTATAACATGAAGTTGATTAAAGCCATCAAACAAAACAAAAAATGTTAACTGGATCAATATTCAAGCTTGTGATCACTCATACTTTATTAGTACAGAATCAATGGCAGACTCCTTGACCTGTTAATTCCCTAAAGCCCTGCATGAAAACCTTTATACAGCTCTTTCTGTTCACGTATGTATCAGACAGCCAGGGAGCAATTTGGTCTGTGTTTTAGATCAGTAAACTCCAGTCTGGTATTGGAAGGATGAGGTTTAAGGAGTAAGAGCCTCTGACAACAATAATGACACAGCAACAAGCACAGCTTTCTGGCGCAGACTGGCAACTTTATGGGCAGAATTCTTTATGGCATTACTGTTTCTTATTTCTGAAGTGCAGTCCCCTCATTTATGCTGTTCTCAGTCATTTCAACTGCTCCAGTATGAGTATACTCTGCGAGGCTTTATGAGTATCACTCCCAGGGTTATGGTGAATGTGTGTATGGCTAGGAGAGTCTTTCTGTGTAGTGTATTACTCAAACTTTTATTGATCTGAATCTAATATTAAATCCTCCACAGCTCAAGGGGTTTCTTAAAGAATATCTCCTGTTTTGATTTGTATGTGATGGAGTGAGATGTGGTTTTCAAACATTTTCCTGCAGCATTTTTAAAATATCTGCTTTTTTGCAACAGACACACACATACAGTAACCAGCCCCACCTCCCACCACCAGCACCTTCAACCCTGCTTTCCATAAAGCTGACCCTGTCGCTATGGCAACTGCCTGCGCTCTCAGGCAGGTGTGCAGGGCAGCGGGTCATGTGACACCTGCAGGAACTCCAATTGCTAAGACAACCGTCTTATTCCCCAGTTCCACATGGGCCCCACCTTCATCCGTCCTTTGTTGCATTCACAACTTTTTCTCTCATTATTCCTTTCTCAGAATGATTTGCAACTTTTTCCCAAGTAACTTTAATAGTTAAAAGTGTCCTGTGTTTAATTAAAGGGTGCCAAAGTGCGAGCGTGTGCCATCATCTGTGTTCTGCGTCTGCTACCGGGACCTTGAATAACATATCCCAATAAACAACGATGTGAAATCAACACCTCAAATAAGAATTGGGTTTTGTAAAATTATAAGCTTTACATTTCTGCCTTTAAATTCTACTAAATTGGCCCCATTGTAAGTGTCTCACTGTAACCTCGTTTTTGCTTAATTTTTTATTTTTTTTAAGAAAATGAGGGATGAGTCTAAATAATGTTTTTCAACATTATGCCACAAATGCAGTCGCTTGAACTTAACTTGTACTGAACCCAGAACATTCCTTTAAGTTTGTTCTTTACATCTCTGCTAAACTCTAATATTGCTTTAAATCATAATTTTTGTCTTTGTACAGATTCTACAATGGAGATAACATTACTGAATCAACTTTCATAAATTAGATTACACCAACAAAACAAATTTTAAGAGTTAGATCAAGTAGAAATAGGTCTTTAAGGTACACATTTCAGGTTACCACTTTTTGCAGTGAAATTTAGCCTGTAAAAGTTACCTGTTTTCATGTGTGGCAACAGCAGGTGTGTGTGTCTGTGTGTGTACTTTGCTATACTTTGTTAGCTAAATAAGACAAAATCTCCTTTTTTGTTCATTTGAGTATGTACGCATTTGGAAAAATAGGGGTAGGGTTAGGGGATAGAAATTATCATTAGATATGTATAAACGTCCCTACAATAATATAAAAACAAATGTGTGTGTGTGTGTGTGTGTGTGTGTGTGTGTGTGTGTGAGCATCAGTGATTCTCCTTCCTCATCACCTCATCTTCTCTGTCTCTCTCTCAATCTTTTACTCTTTTACTTTGATTCCCAGAGAGGCAAACTGTTTTTCTCTTTTCTTACTCCACTTCCTTCTCTCCATCACCTTTTCCCCAAGACATCTTCCTCTTTTCTCTGTCTCTTTCTATTTGCTGCCTTCTGTTCGTCTTTTCTCCTGTCCCGCTCAATCTTCTCCCCCTCTTTCTCTCGCTCCCCCTTTCCCAAGTGCCAGGTAATGAAGGTTGCCATGGCAACTAAAACCAGCACAGAGAGCGGGTTCGCTTTAATCCAGTCCTCTCCAGCCATCCGGCTCGTGCATGCGTTCCCTCTTCTCGTCATAATTATCACTCTTATTATGCTCCCATCAGTCAAACATGCACCAACCCGGTTTGCATGATCTCAGTCACAAGGTGACCATGCCATACCTCTGCAGAAGCCCTTTCTCTGTGTCTCTTTTTGCCTACCAGAAAATATTCCAGAAGTGGTCCCTCTAGGACACAAGACACAGGCTCTTCCAATACTTTTGAGTACAAAGACATGGCTATAGCCATGGGGAGAACTGTGTTTGTGTGTGTTTGAGGCTTTTGCCTTTGACTCCCTCTCTCCTACAAACATCTCAGCTCAATTGATCCATTACAGTTGCTTTCATTCATGCACTTACATATACACATTTCTTTATTCCCAATTTCCCCAATCTAAGGGAAAAATCGCAGTCTGGAACAGCCATGTGTGAGTGACTAAACTAGGCCAGGAGGATCAGTGTGATCTTCTGTGCCCAACCCAATGCCTAACTTGGGCCCAGACAACAGAGAGTAACCTAATACTGCACCAACTTAGATACAAATATGGGCCAGTTCAATATACAATCCATTAAATCATTGTGTTGTAACAGAAATAAAACAATGAAATAAGAACAATATAATGTATTGTCAGCTGGTCATTATCACAAAATAAGCCCTGGTACGAAACGATGGGGTATTATCAATGCGATAATAACCTGCTCACTGCACAATTTCCAACCTGGTCAAATAGAATAAAGTTTTTTTATTGCAAAATGAGCTATAAATGCCTTGTTGCACATATCAAGGCTGTTTTCTTGGTGAAATGAACACTAGAGGTGCTAAAACAACAATTACTTTTATTCCCTTAAAGTTAAAGGGAAGATTATTAGTTCATAAACACTTTTTGCCCTGTTCCTCACACAATGCTGTCTTATGATATCCCAGCACTTTGTCTATAGTGCATGACTTGTAGGGCAAAACATTAAAAAAATTGCACAATATAATCAACTACATTTAACAGCTGTTCAAGCAAGTGAAATTGCGTGGTAGCTCAAATGATAGAGCACTGCACTTGAGATGCAAAAGAAAGAATCAAAAGCACCACAAAATGATGCAATTTGTGATGCATAAGTTGCTTATGCAATTGCGTTTTTCATGCCAAATTTACTATCAACTATCAACTATCGTTTAGGTTTAGGATTACGTTTTAGGGTAGGGAGGTCAGATTTGCCTTTTTAAAGTAATTAATTTAGAGCTCTAAATAATTTAGAGCATTAACCTTAAAAACCTAATTTGTTAAACTTGCATTGAGAAACATAGTTCACATTTCACCTTGGAACTGACTCGAAACATGTAAAGAAGCTATAATTCTGCAAACATGTTGCCACAGTCACATAATGTTCATCAGCTCAGGCTGGCATTAACTGCCTTATAAGATGTCTACCTATTAAATAATTCATTAAAACTGAAATTGAATTCAAGTTAAAATTATATAATAATAAGTTATTTGAAAAGTAAGTGACCACAGATTGACTAGAGAGACATGAAATATGTAGGAAATATTGCCTGGGACAACAGTTAATTACAATCTTTAGCAGCCAATGACTGCTCTAATTGACCAATTAGAATCAAGTATATCAGAGATGCCAAAAAAACAATAAATATTACATAACTAATACGATAAACAGTAACCGCTTGTGACTGCAATACCGCATGAGTCACACACATACACAGATATACTGTGACCGTAGCTTCAGTTATTACCCTTGATCAGGTGAACACACTTGCTCTTCCTCAAAACACAAAAGTGCAGGGTTTAGATTATCAGGTTGAGCTGCGTATTTGGGGCAACCATGTCTGTGTTTGAACTGAATATGTTTGCATGTGGTTTATGAGGACATTTCTAGTGTCCCCATAATTTAAATCACAATTCAAAACATACACTAAATTATATTTTTTTGAACATGTAAAAATGTTGTGAGGGTTAGGTTTAGGGGTAGGGTTAGGGATTGAATCTATAGCTCGCACAGTAAAAAAACATTATATCTAAAGTCCTCATAAGGATAGCAACACCAATGTGTGTATGTGTGTGTGTGTGTGTGTGTGTGTGTGTGTGTGTGTGTGCAAGCAGATGCTTGCTGGGCCTGAAAGAGCACAATTTCATCATCCTCTCATCATTTTAAAGAAGCGCTGAGAATTGTCAGCAGCAGCAATCAGCATTTCCCTTCTAAAACTCCACATTATCCCTCTCTTCTCCTCTCTCTCTTTCTCTCCATCTATCCAGCTCTCTCTTTTCTTTGCTTTTTTCTTTGCTCTGCAAGTCTTTTCTTTTTTTCCAGATGTGACATATTTTTCAATCCCTCTCTCCTCTTCTGTATCTTTGCTATTCTCTTTCTCTCTACTTTTCTGTCTATCTCTCTCACCCGTCCCGCTCCAAACAGCTCTGTTGCTAGGAGACTAGAGGGGCTGATTCGGCAAGCGGCCACCCCCGACACCCACCCCCTCTGGCAGTTGCAAACACACACACTCAGAGTCTCTGAACAGTCATACACACAGGGGCAGTGAAGGGAGGGGGACAAGAGTAAGAAGGCAGCTGGGTCAAACTCGTACATACACACAAGCACGTCTGCATGGCCCAATGGAGAAAAAGGAGTCCTAGCAAATACTTACGATGAAAAGGGTAGAGAAGAGCTGACAGACCCAAGGAAAGCGACTGAACATGACAGATGTAGCAGCACACTGGACCGGTTAGATACGTAGATATATGATTTGAGATGAAAACACTGTTGCATGAACTTATTAATATGCTTGCTAAGGCAGGCATCACTATTACTGTTTGGCAGTCAGCACATTTTTATTAACTTCGACACACATTCCATCCAGTTTGCTTGTGCTACGGACATAAATAATATCTCAAATTGTGTGACTTATTGAGAGGTATGCTATTGCTTGACTAAGCGATCAGACTGACAATTATTGCCTGACAGATGATAAATCTGGCAAAACATCCTCTTTTACCTAGATAAAGGACTACCTTTAAAGGAATGGTCTTGGTTCAATGTAAGTTAAGCTCAATTGACAGCATTTGTGGCATGTTGATAAACACACACAAAAAATTGTGCTTTGTTTTATAAAAAAATACACATTTTGGTTATACTAAGACTGGTCAAGTCCAAACGAGGAATAAGTAAAAACAAATATCTGTGGTAATCAACATTATGCCACAAATGCTGTCGACTGAGCTTCACATATTATGAACCCGGAACATTCTTTTAAAAGAGGGACCTGAGTCAAATATAGGGGCCTGAATATCATAGAGATTTGGTGTTCCCAGAAACCATCTACAACACCCTAATCACATAGCAATACACAGAAAACAATCAGAATGCTTTAGCAACTGCTTAGCAACACCCTGCCAACCACCCAGCAGCCACAGTGTCAAGTTTTCTAAGGGCATGTACCACTCACATTTTATTCAGAACCTGTAAATATTATGCCCTAAGAAACATTTTTTTTTCTTTTTCCCACACCTCAAGTAGCCTAGATGTTTTATCAGTTATCAGCTCCATATTAACTACAGTAACATAAATGTACAAAAAGAGATGTCAACAGTCCAGTAATGTAATTGTTTCATCATCTAAGTGTCCTGTAGGGTCAAGAATTATATTGACTGAGAGAGGATTGAATGTTTTGTTCTCAGACGCCTAAACACTTAATATCCCGCAGTTTATTTATGAATTGTCTAGTTTGTTAAAGCTGCCATAACACATTACAGTGATACAGTGCTTGAGGGAGAAACAGGGGAAATATTTGTATTACAGTGGATGAGCCAGGGAAGTGTGCTTGTGAGAGAGGGACTGTTTCTACAATGCAGGTGATTCAGATAAACATTGCAAATCTGATAACAGGTCACCTCTTGAAGTCCATTTTCCTCCCTGTGCAGCTAGCTGTGGGTATGGACCTACAAATCATAGGTTCCTCTGTTCCTTTCCTCTTCTCTCATTTCCTCCTTTTCAATCCTGCGACCACCTGTCCCCCACCCTGGCACTCTCTCCACCTCCCTTATACTGTAAGTTCATGAAGTCCTTCCATTAAATCCACATTATGCTTTTCTATTACTACCTCCCTCTCTTCCTTTCCTCTTCTCTCATTCCTTGCCCTCCCTCTTATTCAGCCTCTCTTCCCCTCTCTCTTTTCTATGTCAGGGTGTGACAGATGCTTTCAGCTCCTCGTACAGGTGCTGCTCTTCCCTGATCTCTGTCTGACTACCATCAACCTAATTTTCCAGACGCACAGCTGATCATTACCTGCCATCTGCATTAGCCTGTCACTATAACACTGTTTATTGGTTTATATTGCTTTGGGGTTTAATTTGACCAGGACATTCTCTTTTAAGGTTTTGTGAGAATCACCAAACTGCTAATGGTTAAACATCCCATCATCAAACTGGAAGATCTGGAGGGTGGGCATAACAACCCATGGATGTAAACAAATGTTCAAGACTAAAAGAATTTGGTAATTGAAAAAAAATAAACCAAACTGATCTAAAAATTGGGAGAGACATGCCACCTCAATACCCATAGTGGTTACAGCCAGGCACAAACTCAAAGCACCAGATAAAGATGCACACTTCTTTGCATATTGGTATAAACGTGTTCTGTGCATGCTCTGAGGTGTATGCTGGGTCATGTGACCCTGGTGTCAGTGTGTAATTGTGGGGTGAGGAGGGGGGTTGCAGACAGTGAGAAAACTGGACAGGATCACAACGCTAATGAGAGACTGCAGCAGTTAATTACAAAGGAGAGAGAGGGAGAGGAAGAGAAAGAGATAAAGTGACAGAGGATAGGGAGGGAGGATATGAGGATGGGGAGATGGAGTGAAACACTCTATTGTCCCAAAGCTGCATCATCCCAGAATAGAGATGGAGAAGGTTTTTATTCTCTCTCTCTCTCTCTCTCTCTCTCTCTCTCTCTCTCACACACACACACACACACACACACTCACACACTTCGTCTCTGATCTGCTCAGTAAGGGCAGTGTGTACCGGGACTCTGTCTGTGTGTGGTAATCTGTGTAGGTGTATACATTTGTGTGTGTGTGTGTGTGTGTGTGTGTTTGCAGGAGCTCTTTCTCTCTGGTAGGGGGGAGGCCCTGGAGCCAGTTAAAATGTTGTTAATTTCTTCTCCTATGGGAGAAGAGAATGGTCTCTCCATGGCAACAGAAAAGGAGCCGAGGGGAGGAACACCAGAGCAGCACCATCCGCGACCCTCTCTCATCACATACACATGCACGCAGAACACACAAAAACAAATACACACAACACAATATACATAGACGTACATGCACCCTAAACTCACACACTAGCATACAATCGTGCATATATTTTACATAACACGTTCAAACCCCCTAATGGACCTATGGTCTCTATTTTTCAAGAGACCCAAAGGCTCACACACTATCACTGCCTTGAATCCCAAAAACTACCATTCAGACAGTAGCAAAAAAAAAAGATGGAGAGGAGAGGAGACACCAGATAAGATCACCTACTTTTGAATCAAACATCCATTTCAAGTAGGAGGCACTTCCAGGGAAATGAAGTGGGTCAATCAAGCCATGTGTGTGTTTGTGTATATGATAGCACAGAACATTTCTTGGTAAATCAAGGCAATAATGCCAGACATGGTAGCCTTATTTTGTCCTCTGATATGATTGCTGGCAGCTAATGATACAAAGTTTTAGATTTAAAAAAAGGTCAACTTTGTTTCATATAAAACCAAGTGGTTGTGTATACATTTAACAGGTGGACTTTGTACTACCTGAGCAGCATTTAAAGGTGAAGTGTGTAATTTCTCCATCACTGGTGGCAGCAAAGGGAAATGACCCTTTGATAAGCCCGCCTTAAAAGAGCTTCTGACCAATCCTGTCTTAGCATCTGTTGCCCTGCCGCCATTACTCTGACATGTTTGCAAATGACAGTTTTGGAAGTAAAAATTATCAACAACAAAAAAAAATTAAAGAGCGTTGTTGCTTTGTAATAGTGACATGAGTTACCCAGAGAGGATACATGCAGTGTATTTCTTTCTTTTTTTAATTATTTAAATATATCTGGAGAAGAGTATGTTTTGGATTAAACTGTGTCAGCCCTTATTCACAAATGAAAATATAACACCTGCAGTGGCACCTACAATTGCTCTAAGGTAAATTAAAGCTAACTGAACTTTAATTTGTTTATACATTGATTCAAGTCATAGTAAAAGCGTTAGTAAATAAACAGTTCACAGCATTAGAATTAGTGTGTTATGAGATGTTATAAACAGCTCTGTTCACTCATGCTTATGCTAGATGTGTAATTGCTATTGAGTTTTGCCTTGATTCTGATTTACAGTCTCCACAATCTTTTAGCCCAAATAAAAATATTTTCCATTACGTTTATGAGAGTATTTTTCCAAAAACCCATGTCGTTCCAATGGGGAGTTCTGCAGAGCTTGTCAGAATGAGCAACTGTAACCAAAAGGGGCGGAGCTTAGAGAAGCAAAATTCTAATTCCGGAAAAATTTAAACACTGAACACTCTATCCCATCTGTCATTGGTCAAACAAACAGATAGTCCCAACCCAAACTCATGCCATTGGTTGAGTAAACATTGCTGTGACCGGCTGGTCTTTAACAAAAAGAGCAATATTTTGATTTGATAACATGCAAATCATGTTGGGATAAGAGAAGGTATTTTAACTTTGAAAATGTCAGTGCTAATAGAGATCTGTTTTCAAAGTCAGATATATGTTATTGTCTTGTGTGTTGCATCTGGACAGTGTGACTGTTTTGTACATTGTATGTGGACAGCACAGTGCTCTCTGTGGGCTTTTCATGTCTGAATCTGCTATTGCAAATGCATCATGCAAAACTGTTAGCATTCATGCAAATGACTGGTAGATAAAAGGCCACTGTTGATGCAGCAGTGGCGAGTGTCTCTGGGTTTGGAGGGGTGGGGAGGGGAGCCGAGGGAAGGTCTGTTTAGATCCCTTTTTCTCCAAGGCCCTCTACAGATACGCTCACTAATTAATCACTTATCATAATGAGATTTTTGCCAGATATTTTCCTCAGTGATATGCTAATAATGGAATTTGCTATTGTTTAAGTCCTCTTCTTCTCACAATTGAGTGTGTGTGTGTGTGTGTGTGTGTGTGCGCGCACGCGCATGCGTGTGAATAAGTGTACTGTTGTCAATGGTCATTTGAGTGGATGCGTGTGTATTTTTCAGATTAGTTCCCAAGAGGAGCAGTTTCTTCAGGACAGAGGACAGTGTCTCTTGATCTCTGCAGGACAGAGGACACCGTCTCTTGAGTGTGTTTCTCTACACAGATCTGCCTTCAACTGACCTGGAGCTCTGAGCGAGAGGTTCAGCATATAACACACGCACAAACACAGCTGAAAATAGCTGACCACAATGATGCATTAGACAAGATGTCAGTTATGAAACTTTTTTCCAAAAACATGATCTGTCACTGTCACCAATCCAAAAGATTAATGTAGAAAATCTATAGCACATAATTACAAATTACAAAAATGCTGCAAAATTGAAATTTTTATACACATAAAAAACACAATTTTTTCTCTTTGTCTTTTTTGGATGAGGTTGCAGGTATGATGTAAGAAGTCAGAGCATTTCTGAAACAACTGTTTTCTTTTTATCACCTCTAACATCCCTCAGTAGATATGATGGAAAGAGTGAATATTGAGCGATTGACCAGAAGTTTTCAGAATAAGCTCACTGTCCTCTTGCCATAGGCCCATACTGCAGAAGACTGACTAAACCCTCACAAGGCTACACACCACACGCATACATGGAATGAGGATATTTCTGTTTCTGTTGGCATAGCAACAGAAAGCAATCATTTCCTTCGCTTAAAATCTTGCTGCATCCTTTCTTCTCTTTTGCCCCCTTAATAAGAAAAATCTTTAAAAAGACTCACTCTTGCTGGACTTTTCATTCATTTCTTAAAATGAACTGAAACATAGATGAAGGGAAAAAATAAGTATGTGAGTGGTAAGAGATGAGTGCCATGTAGAGTCACTGTGCTGTAGTATATCTGTTATTGCCAGAATTTACAAATGCATACCAGGAGTCTTCAGCCTTTTTTAGATTAAGGACCCATTGGTTGAGACGAAGCAGGGAGCCCCTGTTATGCACTGTATAAAAAGAGTGTTGCATGATGTAATGACGTTTTGTCACAAGACATGCAAGAACCAATGAGGTATGATGTTATTGACATAGCCACCATGCTGGATTTCAGCACTGTTTAAAATCAATTACGGTCTGTTCATCATAATCATAACTTCATGTTGATCATATGTCTTCAGAAGACTTGGTATTTGATATACTAGCTGCATGGACTGCATTTATGGCACTATTGGGTGCTTTATTAAGTCAGTGTGCACTGCCATTGTATTAAATTCAGCCAACGGGACATTAATTAAATAATTTCCTTTTGTTTTCTAAAGAAAAAAGTACATCATTTTATATTGTAGTTTTGTTGAACGCATATTTATATTTGTTTCAAAAAATTCATTTGAGATCAAACAATAATTGGTGGACCCCCTGCAGTACCATCATGGACCCCCTGTTGAAGATTTGCAGTAGATTGCGAGATGTGTTTTTAAAGAGATTTTAGAAGGGAAAAAAGCATGCATTATTGAACTTAAGAGTGGTCGCAACTAAATATGAGAGCGTGTGAGTGTTTTTGCTCCCAATGTTACCCACAGGATATAACAGGTGATAAATGAAGTTACACCCCCTCTCTAGAGCGAGTGATAGAGCAACAAAAAGAAAGAGTAAAAAAGAGATCAAGAGAGAGGGAGAGAGAGAATATTAAAGTGATACAGAGAAAGAGTTTGACAGACAGAGAGCAGAGCAAGCTTGTGATGCCCTGCAGCTGAATTCAAAACCACTCTCATGAAACAAAGTCTACAGTGGGTCTGTGACACAACAGATACATATTTAATGGCTTTATGAATGATCTGTACGCTGTGAGCACAGTCAGCACAGAATAACGCAGGCTGCTAAATTTATACGCTAATCGTGCCTTTTTCTATTCTATTTCTCTCTCTCCTACCTCCACTGTGATGGGCCTGGGCCTCTTTTTACCCAACCCTTCCTGACTTTTCTTCCTCTTCCTCTATCTTAAAACCACACAGGATAAAAAACCACCAACCCCCAACACACACACACACTTGAACACACACTCCAGCTCCAGCCCTCAGCAGCCCCCTTGCTCGATCAGTTCCCCCTCCTCTTCACCCCCATACACTGAAACTTGGCACACCCATTGGGCAGCTGCATCAGAAAGGCCCTCCGCCACTCTGCTACATCCTGTACTACACTGGGGCTCTGGCCCACACCATGGCACCCTGCAGTCCTGGCACCCAGGGGGAGGTGAAAGGGAAGGGAGCAGAGACACTGCTCACATGGGGGGGTGAACAGTCAGAGGAAGATGGAGAGGAGATTGTTCAGATGGGAGCTGGCAGGGAGCACCCAAGGTGAAGTCAATTTTATGTTTACTGCTGATCGTAGAGAGAATGAAAGACTGAGAGAGATAGTTACTGATAAGAGGTCTGGTTCTTACCCGCACCTATTATATCACTTCAGAAGACATAAATAAAACCACTGGAGTCATATGAATTATTTCTATTCTGCCTTTATGTGTTTTTTGGAGTTCTGGTTCATCATTCTTCATTAACTTGCATTGAGAGGACCAAAAAAGTTGCGATATTCTTCTAAAAATCCTTGTTTGCGTTCAGTAGAAAAGAGAAAGTCACAAACATCTGGAATGGCACAAGGGTAGTAAATGATCTGAGAATTTTAAATTTTTGGGTAAACTATCTCTGTAAATCCAAGAAGAAGAAAAAAATAAATATGCCTGACAAGTAATTGTTTTGTGTAAATTAAATTTTTTATGTATTTTTTAAATAACCATATACAGACAAAAAAAACAACAACAAAAAACAAACAAACAAAAAAGAGCTTCATTGACACAATTAAATAACCAATAAACAGAATTTTGTTTTTTTTTGTCTTTCTTTACAAAAATGCCACTTGGTTTGAATTTTTGTTATCTAATGCAATGACAAACCATAAGTGTGGGTTAAGTTTCCAAATACTTTTTGAGGCCACTATACACACAAACATTGTCAAAGTCACCTCAACTAACACACCTGTACTGATCTTTAGTATTTTAATATACAATTACTCAGTTGAATATAGACAACATTGTCAGTAAAATTGGTGAATTCATGTAAAATGGCTTTTTTGACTTTTGGGTCCAACTTGTCTCAATTCAACCTACCGACATGATGAAAAAAACATGTACAACGCTAAGTAGACCCACAGAGATGTTGTGCCACAATATTTGCACTGTCTTTATTAATATATAAAGTTCCTTGGTTCCTTCTGTTCCTCTTAATATTCTGCTGTTCTGTTTGTTCTCCTGTGGCACGGTGGAGGGCGGGACCGGGGCGTGATTACGCACGCCCGGTCCCGAATTAGGCTGATCAAGCCGTCAAGAGGGATAAAGTCCACTCGCGGACGGCGGTGTGGCAGAGAGAGATTGTTCACGGACATGTCCGTTGTCTTATGTGTTTGTATTTTGAGTTCTTCATTAAACCTATTATTTATATGTAAAGCCGGTTTCTCGCCTCTTCCTTACCCGTGAGTGTGAACTGTTTTACATCTCCTTTCTTTGCTTGTTTTCTAATTTGTGAACACAGAGCAGGCTGAGGAGGATCCCCTACAGTTTCAGCCCTTAATGAGATAATAACGCTGATGTGAACATCATTCTCTTGCTCAGTTTGTATGTGTGGATGGTTACACTTCCTTGTTCTTGGACACTTTGTGGCATACTAATTAGTGAGGAGCAGTGCAGGGTGGGTATTAGAGGAAGTAACTTTAGTGACTCAGTTTGGATTCATTGCTCTTCGTGTGAAAGGTGTCATGTTCTGTTAATGTATATTTTGAGGGCATAGTGTAAAAAGTTAAGAAATATTGCATGTAGAAACATGTTAACAAACTAGACATAATGTACAACTAGCTGGTCATCCCACCCACTTATTACAGGGCTACTTTGGAGTAAATAAATAACTAAATAAATACAAATGTAACATTAATTTGAGTTTAAATTATGTTAGAAGAAAGAGACTGCTGAGTGATATGGGTGACTAGCAAAGCCATAGCGGAAATCTGTTTCCTGGGACAACAGTCAGTTATACAGTTAAGTAAACATATTTGACCACAGAATGAAGTGACTGACCAGAATCAAGTATTCCAGAGAGCTTTATAAAATATCTTATCTAGTGGCCATAGATCAAATAACCTCATCCATATAACTGGTCCTCTGCATGACTGACAGTTCATTTGTGAGATGTAGTGTACTTGTCACGCAGTGACAGGAGGCTGTATGGATGCACGGAGGGATAGAATGACTGATGAAGGGTAAAGAAAACACAGGCATTAGGGAGCTGTTAAATAATGATAGTGAATGCCAGTGTATACAGACCTTAGATCAGCCACAGTTACATGTCCTCAGAGAAAGAGAAAGAAAATGGTGGGTGGAGAAATCCACATGTGTGTGTGTTGGGGGGAGGGGAATTGTCTTCAACAAGTAATTCATATATGTAATCTTGAACTTCATTTCAGATATAACTTGCACATTCATTCCACTACATTTGGTAATTTGTGCATAGAGGATCTGTGATTGCCACAGGCTCAATGTACATCCTCTGGGTAGTTAAACTCATACATCTGTGTGGAGGGTTCACAAAGGCAGGAGATGTTACTATGTTCAGAGTTCTGCCAAATTTCTTCTTAACAGAGTCCTATAAATAAAAAGCACTCTGGGAGCTGCCTGTTAGGAGCTGTCAAACGGTTGCATAGCAATTATCAGCTAATGAGAATTAATCAACATTAGTTTAGCTTTGGTTATTTTCAGGGGCGGAGCCAGGAGTTTTTCAAAGGGGTGTCCAGTTAGGGGCAAGCGATCAGTCTGTGGTGGCACAGAAATGTTCGGGCAGCATTTTTATATAATTGGAGTGGACAATGACACCCAGGATGGAGAGGTTTGGCGACCTTGGTGTGCGCACATGTTAAGTTTTACATTTGTACAGAGATGATTTCACCTCTAAATAACTAAATAACTCCATGGTGGCCATGGCCACCCCCTAGCTCCGACACTGGTTATTTTCCACACACACACACACACACACACACACACAAACACAAAAGAAAGAAAAAAAGAAAGAATAAAGATGTAAAATTATACATATTGAATTCAGTTTATTTTTTGTTTATTTGTTTTGCCTAACTTTATGGATCCTGTCACTATGATTTCTAATCCTTGTTGTGTTTTTTATATATACAGTCAAAGGGATTTCACATGAATTGTGAACAGGTATGTACACTCATTAAAATACTGTATTGTCTCTATTGTTCCTAATGTGTGTGCTTATTTTACTCAGAAGGAGGTATGCCGGTCTCTGGGGAGACAGTCCCTCTTGGCTGGCAGACAAAGGTCTGCTGGTGGGACCCCTTAAGGGCACTACACAAAATGGTGTCTCTGAATGGCATTATGCACCAGTGGTATTGGGCGACCTCATACTGTTCAAGAAAACAGTTACTAGCGCATGTTTTCCAGCCTTTACTATGGTCAATTTTTTTCCGATTTCATTAAAGCATCTCTATTGCTTCTGAACCCCTTGTGTTTGAGAGGTTGTGACACATTTTTCACCTCCAGCTTTAATTAAAACTATCACTGGACAGACTAGACCTTTAAATTCGCCTCCAAAGCTTCGTGCCAAATGCCTGTAAGCGTCGAACAAATTAAATAGTATCGTCATTCATCCTGCATGGGGGGCCCATTTTCGTGCAATCGTGGGACGTCAAACTGATTCCGAATGAAACACTGAACATCGCTCATCTGGCTCTGGTTGTCTTTCTAATGATGCATTCTGTCATTGTCCTGGGATGTGTGAAGAAAAAAAGCACGAGCATTCTAGAGCAGAACAGGTAGGTTACCAGAGCAACGGGTGCCAACCGTCCGCTCCGCCCTCATCCAGTACAGAACAATGCAAGTCCTCTCCCCCCTCAAATAAAGTTGACGAATTCCCACTATAATAGCTGGTACGTTGGCCTTTTTCTTCAATGTTCAACGTTTTTACACACCACTATAACCAATACAATGATCGCAGAGCGCGAGAGCGTGAGTGCCTGATATGACCACAGAAGTATGGTGCGCGAGACCATCATGTGATCCACGAAGTGCTCCAAGTCCCTCAAACACTCATTCACCAGAACATCGTGCACCCTGTCATGTAAGCGTGTATATAATTGTGCCTACGTTTTAACATCCATCATATGCCCCCAATGCAAACGCCCCCCTTTGCGCGCGCGCCTGTGCACCGGCATCCCCCAAAATCGGGTACATCAGCTCACCGTACGCGCGCTCCAGTGTCTCGTGACTTAATGTGAATTAAACATGCGCTGCGAAACGTTGTCTCAGTCAACATTACTATGATTTGCTGGCATGCAAAGAAACCACGTTGTGATTTTCTGTGCCATCCCGTCAGCAGGACAACGTCATGCTTGTTCGTCAGGCGGCGCGTCTCGGGCGAGATACCGTTACTACACCGCCGTTGCTATGGCAGCAAGCTCTCAGAGTAAGACTGTTCTGCCCGGTTGGGGTGAAGGATGCAGTTCTCGGTCAACCCTCGATGACAGAGAGATGGATGTACGATTGAAAAGTTGTGCACAGCAATGTGGATTGCGTATATAAGTCAGATTGAATCAAACGAGCACTGTCCTGAAGCACGTATAGGTTACAATATTGGTAGTACCACGTTAAGAGTAAAGTCTCATAATGACAGACAAGACAGACACAATTCACACAGATATCAGCTGAAAATAAAAAGGACTTTACCGTAGACTTGACAGGGACGTACAGGACGGGCTTCCCCGATGACTCTTTCTTGTTGTGCTCGCCCAATATGTTGCTACCGACCTGAAACCCCTTGGACTTCACCCAGAATTTAAATTTGGCGTTGATGTGGCTGTTGTCGACATAGACACCGTCGGACTCCTCGTTTTGTAGCAGGGTCTGCATAATTTTGTTGTATTTTCGACGCGTGACGGTCTTTGTTTTCCCCGAGTCCCCGTAAGTCCGGAGACACCAGTCCTGAAATTCGCTGAACATCTCTGCCTCCAAAACGACGGGACTTCGGCTCCTTTTAGTTAAATCCGCACATGGTTTCTTATTTGCCATTCCTTCCTCTTTGTGAGCCGTGCCCCTCTTCGAATAATAAAATACAACTACAAAGCTTCTAACAGAAAATTATAGTAGAATCTCCCTCCTCTCCCTGTCCCGCTACGAGGATGATGGCTTCAACGCCGGTGCTGGACCTCCACCTCCGCTAAACAAGCGGTAAAAAAAAGTCGTATGTGTTCCTGTTTCGGGCAGCCGCACACCTGTTTGCAGAGACGCCTCGCCTACTGTCCCAAACCGCAACGGCAAATGTCACTTGCCCACACCATCCGCTGAGGAACTGAAAGAGGGGGCCGTCCTACCAAGCGGGTATCTCCCACCTGTGCGTAAACGGTCTTTCTGCTTGAGGGCTAGTGTAAGTGGGAAAAACGCCGAGGGTCGCTTATCGTTAAAAGCGAATACAAAAAAAATCTTCGCGTGACACTGAAGAGTTTAACTGCTTAGTTTTCAAACGAGTGGCCCGCGAAAGCGTTCTTATTCGGGATACTGCACGACCCTGTTGATGTCAAAAGGCGCCTGGCGCGAGAATGTTTCGCAAAAATGATTCAGTTTGTGTATTTATTTTGATATTCACATAAAAAAAATCCTCTCCGGGTTGTAATAGACTGCCTTCGTGAGCCGTCGTCACGCGCTAGGACTGTCCCACTCTTTCCACCTGTTTGAATCGGACCTGCGCGAGCACTGCTGCCATGAGCAGCGCACCACCACGGTAGAGACCGTCCCAAATTGACGTTTCTCGTTTGTAATCGCCGAAATTTAATAGATATTGGTAGTTTTAAGACAAAGACGCCTGGCGTGAAAGAAAAACATCCGTACGGGAGTATTATTTTCTATCTTTCTCATTGTTTTTGATTTTCAGGAAGTAGCATGTGCAGCGCGTGGACGCTGTGGTTACAAAGCGGGCGGCTAGCAGCATGGTGTCGCAATAAAAAGAAAAAGGAACAATTTCTGATTGAGACACTGCTTCGGGCAAATGATTGACCATTTGATTATATTTTTATCAATCCAAATTAGTGAAAATAAATCTTTTTTGAATAGAATAAATGCTATAATTATTTTTCTCTTTCATATCACTGTGATTGCAAGACAACAATAGCTTTACACGTTTCCTTATGTTTACGGAAATGCGGCCAAATTGAATCTACTTTCCACTGAAAAACGGAACTGAACAGTGCCATGTTTTGTGATTTGGGTTTCAATGGTAGGCTACAGATACTTTTCGTGTCAAGCTTAAATTTTTACCAAAACATACCAACAAGTGTAACACCTGAGACCCCAAAATATCTTTAAAAAAGCCACTAAGTGTTCTCATTTGTACTCGTGCACCTGATTCAGGTTGATTATAAAAACAATAATTTTGCATGTACAGGGAAGGAACAAAATGATCAAGCATCACAAAACGATATCCTTTACAAAACTTTTACAAAGGATTCCCACCTTGCACTGTAAACTAAAAATAGTTTAAATAATGATTGATTGATTTCCCCACATGAAGAGGTAATCATGATTCAATGCTCAGAAAAAGCTAAGATTTTCGCTAAGATTTCTAAAAAAAATTTTTTGAATTTCATCAAATTTAATTGAGTAATCTTTAATAAAATAAAATACTAAATATTTTAATAATTTAATCTGGTTAATTATTACATTGACCTTTAAAGCATCTTTGCAAAATTGCTGAAGTTATTGGGATCCTTATATTTCTATAAAAACTGTAGAAGAGTCTACGCATTTTGATTTGTGTTTTCTTAAAATGGCAGGGGATTTTTAGGAGGGCTTATTTTTTAGCAATCATATTATGTTGACGATGACTATGTTTGTGCCATATACATGCATGTGGTCAAGTTTTGTGCCCTCTGATGTCAGATTCTGTGTGTGTGTGTATATGGTTTGTTAATTTCTAATACAGTCTGTGACAATGTGTTACAGTTTTGTCATGTATGTGCAATGGTATGTGTACATGATTGGACTGCGTGTGTTCATATGTGAGTGCTGGTATGTGAGTATGCTCTCTTTCTTTGTGCAGTCAGTGTGAGTGCTCCGGGGCTGTGTCGAGGACCATGCTGGGACTGCTGGTGATGTCGGCTGCTGTTGCTATGACAGCAGCTCAGCTCCAGCAGCTGAAGAAACAGAACAGGCCGCCTGTATCTGCCCCATCCAGACTGCATTGCCTCACTCCACTCACACAGGTCCAGAATCTTCTCTCAGTCATGGAACCTATTTGGAGTTCTTTTCCTGGATCTGGAATCACTTCAGCATTTCAGAATGTGGAATTTTTTTCAAATGTGTGGAATTCTCATTTGTAATGGATGAAGCTGATGAGAACGTGTCTCTTTGTTGTTCTCTGATTCTCAAAGGGACATTCCGCCCTAAATATCGTTGTGCTTAGCAGCTAGTATGGAACTGACGATATAGAGTGTGGCAATAATATGTTTGACTAAACACTAAATCCTTCTTGATTGGCACAACCCTGCGTGTCCCAGATGTGCTCCCCTTTAGTTAGTTAAGATATTAACAAACCAGTTAACATCACAAAGCATGGTTATATTTAGATTAAATATATTTATGGGAAAGATGTATTTGAATCAATTCTTTTTTTTAGTCACCTCTATGAGAGCAATTTCAAAAGAGGTTTCTTACATTGGATCTGTGATTCATCAGGAGTGATTTTTTGACTCTTTATATGGGTTGATAATAAAGAGAATTTGTGCAGAGATGTTTGAGAAAATAATTAATGGATTTAGTTAAAGCAATGCAGGAATCCATACAATGTGATAAGCAATGTTGAAATACATAAAGCAATGTGTGGGCACAAATTAAACCAATTAACTGATCTTTCAAACATATGCTTAGAATTATTCAAATGGACACAAGTTAGCTCATTAGTAACAATATCAAGCTAATTGTGAACAAGGCAAAAGTATTAAAAGTAATTTATTTAAGATAATGACCCTCAAAATCATGTATTTTTAAAAAATATTTTCTGAATAACAAGCTATATTTGAACAGCATTTCTGTATGTAATCTTATGTTATTATAACCACTATCTGATAATGGTTGGCTTTAATTCATTTACATAATTGTATAAAAGTGTGGGGGTTTTTTGTGGGTTGAGAATCTACATTGTGTAACTGAGTGGCAAAATTCCCTCTACTTAGTAGTTCCTCGTGGTGCCATGTTTACCTCAATCCAGGTGGTAGAGGACAAGACTCAGTTGCCTCCTCTTCCGAGACGTCAATCTGCGCATCTTATCACGCGTCTCGTTGTGTGTGACACCGCAGAGACTCCCAGCGTGTGGAGACTCATGCTGCTCTCCACGATACATGTACAAATTACCACGTGCCCCATTGAGAGTGAGAACCACTTATCTCGACCACAAGGAGGTTACCCCATGTAACTCTACTCTTCTTAGCAACCGGGCCAATTTGGTTGCATAGGAGACCTGGCTGGTGTCATTCAGCACACCCTGGATTCAAACTTGCGACTTCAGGGGTGGTTGTCAACATCAATACTTGCTGAGCTACCCAGGCTCCACTGAGTGGAAAATATTTAATCTTTTATATTAAAAGATTCCAGTGTCTCAGACATTTAATTTCTTTAAAATATATTCACAATTTACTTTTTCAACAAATGTCATGAGTCACACCTTTTGAAAACATATAGTTGTTCCAGCTACCCTATGTAAAGGTATCATAAGGATTTAGTGAGGATGCTAAATATTGACAGGCTGTTCCTTTAAAGAATTTTTAAGTTTGATGTCATACATTGTACATTGAATTAACAGAAACATTTTAAGAGTTTAACTTGATGTTCTTTAAATATTCAAATATATTGCTTCAATATTCTGTGTTTTGAGCTCAAATTTTTCTCTTAGTTGAAATGGTTTTGGAATTACTTTCATAATAAAATGAGACAACATAAAATCTAGATTACGTACATTTCTGGTTTGTATGTCTGTACAAAAAGCTGATATGTGCTGTTAAGGTGCATGTTTTGAATAGGCATATGTTCTCAAGGTGAGGGCATTTCTCTTAGTTTCATCATTTTGACTGAACTCTGGATAGAGACATGTGATTGCAGGTCTTGGCCTCGATTGGTCTGTTGTAGGCCTAAGCATTTGCGGATTAGCTCCCATGTTCTCATCTCTAACTGGGTGGACGGCTCCAAGCAGAGCTTACCCTAACATTACAGTTCGTTTTGGACACACACACACACACACACACACAAGTGTGCAGTCTTTAGCATAAGTGTGCCAGATTTCTCTTACAGCAACAAAGGGTGTTTCTCCCTGCCATTCAAAGCATGTGTGTGCAGAAGTGAATGGGTAGAGAGGGGAGGACCGTGCCAGTGCAGAGGAGGCTGCTGTTTTGAGTGTGTGTGTGTGTGTGCGTGCGCGCTCACCCCAATGCTTATATTTGCCGGCTCAGGGTGGGTGTAACTAAAGCTGCGCATTAGCTTAGAACATTGCTTAGAAAAAACAGACACCCTTTCTCTTATAATCTCTCCCTCCTTTGCTTGCCTCTCATCCCTTCAAACGTCTTCCTTTTCCTCTGCATTCCCCACATCCTTCACCCTTGATCTCTTCAATTTTCTCTGTCGTTCTTTATACAGCATCATTCTACATTTGCCCAGAGTATCTAGTTCTATCTGTGTCAATACAGAATTCCATAGTAAATACCATAACTGGCTAGAAAATAAAAAAAATAAGTTGCCATTGAGAAGGAAATGTGAATCCTGCTGTGTTCAACTGTAAGTACCATCCAGCCATGTGTTTTGCCCAAATATACTGTATATATTCTTACACACCTGCATTTATGTCTGTAATGATGACAGTATGTGTGTAGCACACCTCTTTTCTGTGCCATTTAAGACCTTTTGACCTTTGCCCCTTTGATTGGTTACGGAACACCCTGTCGCCCACATTACATCAGGATCAGCTGGTGAGATGAAAGGGGGGAGTGTAGAGATGTGTGTATATGTGTGAGTGTGTGTGTATTTGTGTAAGGAGGGGGTTTATAATTTGTTAATAAGCCACTCACTTCATAATTTAACCACCTTAATACCCTCCCTTTCCCTTCCCCCATCACAGGAGGACAATGATGAACCTTCAGTAATCATCTCCATAACCCTGTCATTTAGAACTGAGTTAGAGCCCCCCTCTTAGCAGGTCACATGACTCATCTCAGCACTTTGGTGGCAAATCTTGTGCTCTAACTGAGATGAGTGTCAAGTAGTAGATATAGCCTTATCTTGGTACTGAGATGTTTTGCAGAATATGCCTGACTTTGTATCTACAGTAAGCATGTGTTTTTATATAGAGGAAATGTTTATACTGGGACATCTTATAGTTATTATCTATATAAGTTACACTCCTCTCTCTGCTTCTCTCTCTCTGCTTCTCTCTCTCTCTCTCTCTCTCTCTCTCTCTCTCTATATATATATATACATACACATACACTTCATCTGACACCTAAAAGCAAAAGTTGAAAGTTTGAAAGTGAATGTGTGGGCAATGCTGAATCAGATGAAGATGTTATGCTGATAATGGCTATTGATATTTTTACTCTGTTGTAGACTGATGAGGAGTTTGATTGATGGTCTGTTCACTGCTGCCACCTTAAGTTCACCCATGGAACTGAATTCTTGATTTGCCCTGACACAATGCAATATGCTTTAGTCTCAAAGCTATGGTGTATGAAATGTAATTCATTTATTCTAAACATTTAGAGTAACACTTAGAGAATAATGAAACAAGCAGATGTTTTTATTTTTTTCAAAATGTGATCTGCATTATAGGGGTTAGTTCATTTACTCTCATGTCATTCCAAATCTATATAACTTCCTTCTGAATAACACAGAATATTAGGGACTGACAGCCTCAGTCAACATTCACTTTCATTGTATGGAAAAAGATACAATAAAAGTGAATGGAGACTAAAGCCCCAATCACACTACATTTTGCACTTCATTCACCCCCATTAAATGCCAAGACATATCGCAGTTCAGTTTTGTGAACTCTGACCTGCGGATCCATATGACAAGAGGACTCGTAACCAATAGAAGAAATAGACATCACACATTGATGTCTTGGCTCTATAAAGAGAATACATATTTTAATGCTGTGTTTTAATGTTAAAGGAAAGTGAGTAGGCAATATATTTGAAAATGTTGTATATAATATTTATTTAAGTTATTTGTGATGTAGTATTATTTACTAAACCAGAAGCCCTCACGCGTGACATCATATCCTTGTCTGTTGCATCACAACGCTCAATTCCCTCAATTTCTGACTAACTGACTATCTCCTTTTGTGTCCACAGGAGAAAGTCAAACAGGTTTGGAACAACAAGAGGGTGATGAAATGTCATTTTATTTTGTGTGTGAAGTATTCCCTTTAGGTCAGAGGTTTGATCCCCACAGCCACCACCATTGTGTCCTTGAGCAAGGCACTTAACTCCAGGTTGCTCCAGGGGGATTGTCCTTGTAATAAGTCCACTGTAAGTCGCTTTGGATAAAAGCATCTGCCAAATGCATAAATGTAAGTCTGAAATGTGGTCTTATGTATGTCTCAGATTCCCCAATTCCCCAGATTTTATTCTGAACAGTTCAATACTAAATATTCAGTACCCACCACCACACTCCACAGTGTTCAATGTTGGGGTCCAGAACCAGCTTTGAGAAACATTGCTTCAAATAAGAGAATTGCAGTATTCCTGTAGTACATGTGAATTACACATTTCAACAGGCATCTCTAAGCATCTCTAAGTCTCTCTCTCTCTCTCTTGCATATATACACACACACACACACACACACACACACATATATATATATATATATATATATATATATATATATATATATATATGCAGAAAAGGCATGAATTTTTTAGCAGTTGTTAAATTGCTTGTACGCGGAGTTGGTTGTCTGTTTGCCTCCCAAACAGAGGAATAGGTGAGGGGATTGAGCAATCACAAGCACACAAACACACACAGGCATCCTTGTGGGACATCAGCACAGGGTGGTCCAGGGACTAGGCAGGCGGGCTGGAGGACAGTGGAGAATGTCAGGACAGGAAAGCTAAGAGGCTGTTGGGAAACAACAGAATGGGCATGGTCACCATGGCAACGCAATTGGCCCAAGTAGTTCGAGGCAACCGGTTACCAAGTAACAGGAAATGAGTAGTGAAAGGGGGAGAAGCAGAGAGGAAAGCTAGAGGAGGAGGGAGGTCTCAGCTAATGGGACAAGCTCTTGAACTCTTGATAGAGACAAAAGTTGAGGTGCAAAATGTTTGTCCAGCAATTCATGAGAGTGTATATATGCGTTTACACATCTGTGTACGTTCTAAAGCCACAGCAGCTTCAACCTGTGTGTATGGGGCACCATATGTGAAGGCTGGCTGATTGACAGAGATCCACTGGTCTATAGTACCTCTCCTGATGCAATTATCACCAACTATGACACATAGACAGAGAGAGAGACAGAGAGAGAGACAGATAGAGGTGTAAAGCCAAAATAAAATGGACAAACATCAACAGAAGGGAAATTATAGATATTTGATATTAAAAATCAATACAAATTTTTATGTGAATATCTATTTTATCTGACAAAAATACATGGTGGACATTTTGTAGTGCTGTACTTGTGATATTAAATTGTTTTGATGCTAAACTTATGTTGGACTATTGAAGTTCCTTTGTCCTCTGTTCCTGCTGTTTAACTGTTGAATTCCTTTGAATTGCAATTCAGTAAATTCCACTTCTTATCATTCCAATTCAAATTCAATGTCCTATGGGGCATGGTCGATTCAATAAAAATTTCAACTTATGCATTGAATGGGAGCAAATTCTTAAAGGAATGTACCAGGTTGAACACGAGTTCAGATCAATCGATACACGTTAAAGCAATGGTTCACCCCAAAAATTTAAATTTTCTCATCATTTACTCACCCTCATGCCATCCCAGATGTGTATGACTTTCTTTCTTCTGCAGAACTCAACTCATACTTTAGAAGTATAACAATAGGTCCATACAATGCAAGTGAATGGGTACCAACATTTTGAAATTACAAAAGCACATCAAGGCAGCATAATACTAATCCATACATATGGATGAGAAACAGATCAATATTTATTTCATTTTTAACTATCAATCTCCACTTTCACTGCCACATTCTTCACCTTTTGTTTTTTGCGGTTTATATTCTTTATGCATATTGCCACCTACTGGGCAGGGAGGAGAATTTATAGTAAAAAAATGGTCTTGATATGTTTCTCACTCACACCTATCATATTGCTTCTGAGGATATAGGTTTAACCCCTGGAGTTTTATGGATTACATTTATGCTGCCTTTTTTTTTTAGCTTTAAAAATTTGGTACCTTGATTATATGGACCTAGAGATGTTCGTGTTCAGTAGTAGAAAACAATGGCACATATCTGGGATGGCATAAAGGTGAGTAAATGATGAGAGATCATGATTTTAGTGTGGTAAAAATCGATTTAGGTTTACAAAAGTAGTTACAATGTCATGGTAATTAAATTGTATTGTATATAATTTTACACAGCTACGGTAAGTAAGCAATTGTATCATACTAGAGTCACGTTAACACAAATAATGTTTATGCCTTGTGTCTATACTTTTAATATAATGTGTATTTTTACATTTATGAACTGGCCCCATTTACTTCCGTTGCAAATGCCTGTAACTGCGTTTGTTGCTTTTTTGATAAACAAGGGATATGCTGAAATATTTTTTGTGGTAATCAACATTATGCCACAAATGTGGTCAATTGAGCTTAACTTGCATTGAACCCTAACATTCCTTTAAATTTTGCCCAACCTATATAGCTGCTTTCTAGTTATTGGCTTTGCCTTCATGATTTCACACTCTCTCCCATAACAACAGTGCTTTCACCTTCCTTTAAAATCCAGTGAAGTTAAAAAAAATTATAAACTCAAAAAGTTGGCAATTACACATGCCCATTATACTCCAGACCAGCACCCACACCTTCATTTCATCCTCTCTGTTACTGAGTTAAGTTCCGGAAATTCTTTAGTCTAGTTTTGTAATCTACACCATCAATATCTATTATGCATTTTTTAATAGCATTTACTAGCAACTAGTTTTTGAGGATTTGCGATATACTGTAACCTTTAAAGGTGTCATGACATGGCTTTTTTATTATTTCAAAATGTTCCCTGACGTTCACTTATATTATTAGTAAAACTAATTTCACAAAAAACAGTAAAATATTTGTTAAACATGATAATTTTCCACTCTCATTCTGACCCTCTGGAGGAAATGGTTGGTTTTGGTGCTACTTCACTTAATACTTGACAGAAAATGCCCACTGTTATGATTCACTCTCTGCTCTTGACTGACCTGCTTTCTTCTTGTCATATCATTGTTCACAGCTACTGGGTGCAAAGGTTGCTCTACGAAAAAAACTTTTGTCATGGTCTAATTTTAACTGTCATACTTGTTTTA